>CM074312.1:6305095-6380095 GCA_037194245.1 Opsariichthys bidens
GGGGCGCCATTATGCATCTTCTGAAATAGTACAGAATCCAAAACAAGTGAAGAATACGGTGGCCGGGAAGTGCAAAACAACATTACAAAGTGTGAAACACTTTTACGAAGCTTGAGACAAATTTACATTTTTGGAAAACATTTTTACCTTTCATAAAACATGAGAAAAACACTTTTACCAAGGACAAATCAAATGTACATTTTAGAAAACCAATTAACAAAACACTTTTACCAGTCCCGAAACAAATTTACAATGACAGATTCTTCACGGAAAGGGAATGTCCCACAAACCGGAAGTGTAACTTACTTTGCTTAGCACTGTCCGGCTGTCGAGACGTTCCCCTGTGTTTCCGTCTGGTCTGCGTCTTTTAGAAACTCCAAACACTGACCACACGTAAAGCTAAACCGCGTTAAGCTGCTCGTGTGTTTGCCACAAAACGGGCAAAATGTCCCTTGGCCGCAGTCCATGTTCGCTCACCATATACTTCATTTACGCCATTTACTCCACGACTACAACACGAATTTACCGCGCTCACCAACAACAACACCTTTCACCGCGTCGCTTCCCTTTCCGTCAAGAATCTGTCATTGTAAATTTGTTTCGGGACTGGTAAAAGTGTTTTGTTAATTAGTTTTCTAAAATGTAAATTTGTTTCGTCCTCGGTAAAAGTGTTTTCCCATGTAATTGTGTTAAAATGTTTCGTAAAGGTTCGTAAAAGTGTTTCACACTTTGTAATGTTGTTTTGCGCTTACCGGGCCCGGTAGAAGTAGAAACAAGCGATGCAAGCATTGCTTACGTACATGTGAGCGTATGAATAAAACAGCACATTAATTAAAATTGCCTAACGTTACCGAATGAAAAGCTGGACTGTGCTTTGACGGACTCGATCTACTCAATCTATGGGTGCATCCCAATTTGAATACTTATGCACTATTCTAAGATGTTTTTAAGCATAAATAGTGCAAGTCGTCTGAAAATTCACAAATGTGGAATGTTGGACACTTCATGCACTCAAATGGGCGATCAGACTCCTATGCTGAATGATAAAATAACCGTATAAATTTCATACACTACACGATGTGTATAAGAGCATCGTGTATAGTGCGTCATTTGGGGTACAACTTATGTTTTGATCGTCGGTTTTAAATCCGGACTCTTTAACAAATACATGATTTTCTCAGCTTTTTGTTCAAACTGTTGCTTTTTTATTCTGAGGGGCATAAAAGTATTGTGTAAATTATTACAAAAAAAAAAAAAACATTGAGGGGGAAAGAGTTAAAATTTAGTATGCACAATACACGTGCACCTTTTACCCCCTGAGCTCGCAATTGCCCACTCAGGATTCCCATCATGCTTTGCAGCAGTAAACATGTAACGCTGTGTCGAGTGATGGAGTCAGAAAGGTCATGTGGCAGCGCTTGCAATAAACCAGCCGGTACCTGCACAGCTACAGCTCATAAATATGAAGGAGACTGACATTTCTAAATTAAACATCATGAGGAAATCTGTCAACACTGCAATCACACGCTATGGGGGAGCGTCTGAACACTTCTGCCTGAGTAATTAAGTTGTTATAACAACTTTTCATACTTGACTTGGATTTCAAGCACCAATTTAGTACACTAAAAAGTATGCAAGGTTAGAAGAAAGAAGGAGCGTGTCCCAAATTCCAGTTTAGACATTCTACTAACTCTCATTAGAGTTTTCTTGACTGTTAGGTTTAAGGTTAGTGTCAATAGAATGAGTTGACATGTACTTTCTAACTTAATTATCAGTTGAATGTCTGTTGGGGAGCATCAAAGTAAAGTGTGAGCAGATAATACTCTTGTGACTAGTTGACAAGAAGTTGCAAAGTGACTTATAATTAGTAGAATGTCTAATATGGATTAATCAAAAATGTTTCCCGAAATTCTTCTTTAAAAGAATTGCATGGGATTGCAAGGATTTTGGTCGCATTCTCGGGCTTTTGAAGTTCTGTTTTGATCATTCAAATGTGAGTGACTGTTGAGCTCACTACTTACAGCAAAAGCAAATGATCATTTTACTTTGTGACTTTGATACATATCAAGTAATAATAATACTAATAATAAAGATAAAAGCTTTCATCCTGGGTAAAATATTCATCAAAACACAGTAAAAAATATTCACTTTGTGAATCAAATCAAATCGAGCGATTAATGACACACTTCAAAAGAAATGAGGAGATAAAAGAACACAGAATGAGACTTATGGATCTGATGAACTCTGATTTTACCGACTTCAAAGAAAAGGATGATTCACTCTAAACAATAAGATAAATGATTATGATCATTAAATCACAACAAAACAATGATCAAATAAACAAAGAAAGAAATGCATTTGTTAGAAACTATTAGATACTGTTAGAAATATTGGTAATATTCAATAGTTAACGTAAGATAACTGCTTCATTTAACATGAACTATAGAGGGAAAAATATTTCTACAGCATTTATTAATCTTAATGTTAATTTCAACATTTATTAATCCATTATTAAAATCCTGTGAGTTGATGCACTGTGAACTAACATGAACAAACGATGAATGACAGTCATTTTGCAACGAACAAAGTTTAATAAATACGAATATATCGCACGTTGTTAGTTCATGTTAGTTAATGCATTAACTAATGTTAACAAATGAACACTATTGTATATTTGTTATAGAAATTACTACTAATAATATAAAATCAAATGCATTAAGTAATAATAATTTAATTATCTCTGAAAAAATATATAGCCTGTTTATGTAACAGAATTTTAAACTAGGACTCATACATGAAGCATAAAATGTAGCAATATTAAATTACGATTATTAATAATAACAATAATAATAATAATAATAATTTAAGTAACAATTATTTAAAGCCATTGGTATTTATTGCAACCATTGTATAAAATCTACACAAAGCTATTCTTGCATAAATCGTCACATGCAATTTATAGGCACGATTCATGTACTAATGGATTTAGGAATGATTTACTCTTAAATTAGTTTTGCTCATCCTGCTCATGAATAAGGCCAGTTGTTGTTTAAACTAAAATCAGAACCCACATTAAACGCAAAACCCATAAATGGACGACACTGATTCATTCTTTTCACACATAATATCATCAAAACAACAGAACACAGTCTCAACAAACATATTTTATCATGCGCAATAGCTGCCGCTTTCAGAACACTCCCTCAAAGCTGATATGCTTCTAGTAATTCTCAATGACTCTCAGTTAATAGGCAGAATTAATGAATCAATATTTGATTAATGAAGGTCTGGAGAGCTGTAGATCATCCGCTCTGACTTGAAACAGTCTAAAAAGACAGTAAAAATCAAACACCAATCTCTTTGGGCACTACCATGACTGTTAATTGTGAATAATTGTCCCAGCAGGCTTCTCAAATGCACGTGTGTGTGTGTGTGTGTGTGTGTTGCGACATTGCTCTGCTCGTGTGGGTGGTTGGTTGGTGTCAGTCTCAATAAGCCACTTACGTTCTCAAAGCTCATTTCTCTCTGGGGGTGGTTTTAATATTCCTCATTCAATCTTTGCCGTCTGTGCCGAGCAGAACATGAATAATACACTCTTATTCTGTTGTTTAACTTCTGAGAGGCATAAAAATAAAGGTCTGTTTTCATACTTTTTGACTAATGGTTGGGAACAAAGTGGGGAAATGTTTGTTTCCCCAAGACATGACAAACTGCAACATGGATATGAAAGTGTCACAGTGACCAGAGATCATGAACAGATACGGCATATTGCTATGTTAAATGTTAATAAAAAGCAAATAAAACAATGCATTTGAAAAAAAAAATCCTCCTGATACAAACATATATAAATAATTTGCTTGCATTGTCAATAACAGCCCGAATGGATGGATGGATGGATGGATGGATGAATGGATGAATGGATGGATGGATGGATGAATGAATGCATGGATGGATGGATGGATGGATTGATGGATAGATGGATGGATAAATGGGAAAAAAATCCTCCTGATTCAAACATATATAAATAATTTGATTGCATTATCAATAACAGCCCGAATGGATGAATGTATAAATGAATGGATGGATGAATGGATGAATGGATGGATGAATGTATGAATGAATGGTGGATGGATGGATTGATGGATAATGAATGGATGGATGGATGGATGAATGGATGAAAGGATGGATGGAAAAAAAATCCTCCTGATGCAAACATATATAAATAATTTGATTGCATTATCAATAACAGCCCGAATGGATGAATGAATGGATGGATGAATGGATGTATGAATGGATGAATTAATGAATGAATGAATGCATGGATGGATGGTGGATAGATGGATGGATGGATGAATGGATGCATAATGAATGGATGAATGGATGGATGGAAAAAAATCCTCCTGATCCAAACATATATAAATAATTTGATTGCATTATCAATTACAGCCTGAATGGATGGATGGATGGATGAATGAATGGATGAATGGATGGATGGATGGATGGATGGATGAATGCATGCATGGATGGATGGATGGATGGATGGATGATGGATGGATGGATTGATGGATGAATGGATGCATAATGAATGGATGAATGGATGGATGGAAAAAAAATCCTCCTGATCCAAACATATATAAATAATTTGATTGCATTATCAATTACAGCCTGAATGGATGGATGGATGGATGAATGAATGGATGAATGGATGGATGGATGGATGGATGGATGGATGGATTGATGGATGGATGAATGCATGCATGGATGGATGGATGGATGGATGATGGATGGATGGATGGATGGATTGATGGATGAATGGATGGATGGATGGATGGATGGATGAATGGATGGATGAATGAATGGATGCTGGATGGATGAATGGGTGAATGAATGAATGAATAGATGGGTGGATGGATGAATGAATGGGTGGATGGATGGATGACTGGATAGATGAATGGATGAATGAATGAATGAATGAATGGATGAATGAATGGATGCATGGATGGATGGATGATGAATGGATGGATGGATGGATGATGGATGGATGGATGGATTGATGGATGAATGGATGGATGGATGGATGAATGGATGGATGAATGAATGGATGCTGGATGGATGAATGGGTGAATGAATGAATGGATGGGTGGATGGATGAATGGATGGGTGGATGGATGAATGGATGGGTGGATGGATGGATGACTGGATAGATGAATGGATGAATGAATGCATGGATGAATGAATGGATGCATGGATGATAGATGATGAATGGATGGATGGATGGATGAATGAATGAATGGATGGTGGATGGATGAATGAATGGATGGAAGGATGAATGGATGGATGGATTGATGGATGGATGAATGGATGGATGGATGGATGAATAAATGAATGAATGGATGGGTGGATGGGTGGATGGATGAATGGATAAATGAATGGATGGATGGATGAATGAATGCATGGATGGATGGATGGATGGATGGATGAATGGGTGAATGAATGAATGGATGGGTGGATGGATGGATGGATGAATGTATAAATGAATGAATGGATGGATGGATATGCATCCAGTATAGAAAACATGCACACATATATATGGTAACTCTTTAGGGTTCATTTCTCACTATTAACTACATGCTCATTAGCATGCATTTTACTAGGATATTGGTTGTTTATTAGTACTTACAGTATAAAGCCCATATTAATGACTTTTTCTGCATATTCTATATCCTTTAATACCTAAACCTAACAACTACCTTACTAACTATTAATAAGCAGTAATTAGGAGTTTACTGAGGCAAAAGTCGTGGTTAATTGTGAGTTAATAGTGAGAATTGGACACTATGAAGGACCCTTCATACCTGCTAAGCTGCCCATTAAGTCATTGGCAGTATGTTTCGGGCACAAGATAAATCATGCAAAACAGTTTTCAGCATACAAACAAATCCAGCATCTGTGATAGTAAGAGAGAGAGCCTTGGCTCAAATTTGAGCTGTCAGAATGTCAATGACTACATTTAAGGGATGTTGTTTACTTATTAAGTGTCATTGATTTTCTAGTCACAATCACATACTGCAGGCTATTTGGATTACATTCACTTCATTTATTCTGTCTCTCTCCATCTCCATTCAAGGATTCGTTGTAACCTTGCTCTTTGTATGCATGTCACTTTTCAGAACGAATGTACCGACCAGACATCGATCTTCAATCTGCAGAACATCGTCCGCACAAACAGAATTGTCATTCAAATGCAGAAGTTAGTTAACCTGCAGTAATGAGCATTTAAAGCTTAACCTTTAGAATATTCAGTCAGTCCTCTCATGGACTCTGTATAAAACGTAAAATAAAATAAAATGATAAGAAAATTTGAGAATTTCGGAGTATTTGAGTTATTTATTAATTAAATTAATTTTGTTTGTTTTACTGCATGCATACATGCATACACGCACAAAATATATCAAAACATTAATATTGTTAAAATTTGTACAATTTAAAATAACTATTAAAATACAATTTATTCCTTTTGGCAAAGCTGAATTTTCATCATCATTACTCCAGTTTTCAGTGCTTAGTGTGCGATATTAAAAACTAATATATATATATATATATATATATATATATATATATATATATATATATATAAACATAAATAATATAATGTTTTATATCTATGAGAATGTTTATAATAAATATACATTTTCCTTTCCATTTCCATTATCGATTACAAAATGGTAGAGAACCAACAAACAAAGAAAACTTCCACCACAGAAATCTATAATCTATATCTGTCACTCAGCACTTTTCTTTGCCTTTTTTACCAGAGAGTGAGGTGTATCAATAAACCTTGAGGGAGATTGTGAATCACGTTCCTCCAACCTCAGCCCTTCTCTGAGCTGCAGGATCTCCGCTGGATCTCCACTTGAGATGAAGCCTTTGATACTGCGCTCAGTCTCATCTTAAGGTCGAGGAGTTATGATATCTCCAAAACACATACTCTCATCCAATTATCAGCTTAGTTAACAGTCTTACAATGTAAATGAGTTGGTCATCCACAGCAGTTAAACATGCATCAAATCCGAACATATAAACATAAACACCAAATCAGTCTTACATTATTTATACAATCTGGTATTTCCTGCTTCAAACACCGGTTGAGGTTGGTAGAAAGCCATGGTTAGTTTTTCATACTATTTCATACACACTCTGCAGAGTCTGTTCATACACAAAACAACCTTACCACATTAACCGAGCATAGAAATGCCCCAAGCAGTCAGATATTATCATGCATGTTTACGTAATTTATTAAATTGTTGGAGTTTTACCGCCACTAGTTGTCATTTCAGCTGGTAATGAGTTTTGCACATTTTTCAAAAACCAAATGTGGGTTGATTTGCATACAGCCGATAGGCCTACTTTTTCTTTCTTTTAAAGAGGAATATATGAAGAACAATGTATCTTGTGTTTTTTAATCAACTCAATTGAACAGAAAAGACCTGTCTGAATGTCATAAATATTCGTTTTACGAAGTTCACATGGCTGTAACTCTAAAAATATTCAAGATATCTTAATATCCTTTTGGATTCTCATTCTTAAATAAACTTTCCTTTTAAAATCCTCAGTTTCAACGCCCTATATAGTTCAGTCCCATAGATATTGGGATCTCAAAGCAGCTTCATGTTCAAATTGTTCAATTTTACCCAATTATTGAAACCAAATTTGATAGCTGATATTGATTGCTTTTAAAGAGAAATGTCTGAAGAATAAATAATGTTTAAACTAGAAATGTTTCCCTCTAGTTCAAGTTTATTTGTTCTTTAGATACTCTAATTTGGTTTTTGACCACTGAGAATGCCTACAGTTCACTGATTTACTCATGGAGCCATATTAACATGTCCATATCTCTAGGATTGAACCATCGAGGGCCTTTAAAACAAAGTTACCAAAAGGTACGTTTGTTAAGAACCAGAATCTAAAAGACTATTAAGAAATCTTTAATACTTCTTGAGTTACAGGCATGCAAACTTGAGGCAAAAAACACAATAAGGGCTTTTTGGCATTTTTTAACTGTCACCGTTGGCATACAATGCAACAAAGATTGGTAAAATCAACAGATTTTACTAATTGAACAACAAATCAGGGACCTCTAGTTGTCTGATTTGACATGGAATGACCCTATAGATTAAAAAACAAATCATGGGCATAAGCATTGTGATGAGGAGCAATCAATGGTCATATTGCAACAAATGCAAGAACTATGGAGCTGTTTCATGTAAAAAGTGTGGACCTTCCTGAATTATTGGCCAAACAATTAGGTTTCCCCATGTGTTAAATGTGTTCTGTTTTTAAATGAGGAAAAACCCGGCCTTCAGATATCCCAAGAGATGACATAGCTAAAACCATTAAGAGCTGCAAGGAGTAGGAAATGAACAATTTCAATTTTACAAAACGTTGACTAAAGTTAGTTCGACTTCCCATGGCACTTTAGAACGTTTCGGTTCACACCTCACAATTCGAAACCAAACTACGCCCTTGCCTCCACCCTTAGATTGCATTCTTTATTAGCTGATTTATTCTGTCAGTTTGTGATAGCGACATGCAATCTGATAGCAGCTACTTAGCATGCTAATTCATGAGACCGTATTGACTAAGGGATTGAGTTGGTTTGTGGTGCTATCACCTGTTCAATACACCTGCCAGAGAGACACACTAGCTGAGAGTTCAGCGTCCTCACTTCTCATCTCCTCACATTGTCAGCCAGTTTCCACACCAATCAATTCGATGTGAGCGCAGAGTCATTTCATTTCGTTGTCTGGGGTTGTTAGCAACCGAATAGTATATTTTAAGCTTCATTTTTATTCATACATGGCATGATACACTCTCAGCTGAACCAATTCAACCTGATTATTGCGAGCGTAGCACGACAAGACTCGTGAAGGAATAAAGGTAGTGAAAATTTGTTACAATTAAAGGTACAGTAAATGATTTCTGATGTCACAAACAAACACACCCCTCCCTTCATTGCTCCGCCCCCAAAATGCACAAACATGCAATGTCTCTATCATAGCAGAAGCAAAATAAAGCTTTGCAAAAAATAAAGATGACGAACCAACGGCAAGGAAAGCAAAAAATGAACATACAGTACTTAAGTATACAAGCAAAACCAATGTTACGCAACCTCTGCGACCATTTTCAGGCCTTCCCGCTTAGGTCTCTCCAGTGCTGGAAAGCTTTTCTAACATTACAAATATGTGTGTCCTAAGTCTCCTGCCTGACCATAGGTCAGTGATATTCCTCTGACCTTTTCTCTTTTTTGTCTCTCAGCCATCCTCTTGCTCTCTCTCCTCCCCCTTCATGAGTGGACACGCCCCCTACTGCTGATTGGCTGCAATTTTGTTGTGGTCTGATCCACTATCAACAGATTTTTTCAGAAAATCACTTACTGAAACTTTAATTAACAAAGAGCAATACATTTGTTAACATTTGTTGATTTGTTAGTTCATGTTAGCTCAGGTCCATTAAATAATATTAACGGAAACAACTTTTATCTTAAATAATGTATTAGCAAATGTTGAAATTGACTCTAATAAAGATTAAGAAATGCTTTAGATGTATTTTTTTTGTCATTGTTAGACATGATAAATAATGTAGTTAATGTGAACAATTGGAATCTTATTGTAAAGTCTACACTGCAAAACAACAGTTTTCTTTTATTCATCTAGCAAAGCTTGGGGAGTTAATCAATAACACTGATGTTTATCTTTGATGCTCTGAAAAGGGCATAGTAAAAAAAAATAGCAAAAAGAAAGATATGCAACTCACACAAACAAATGAAAAAAAAAATGAAAAAAAGTCAGGTGTTGAAAATTAATCAAAAACGAAACAAATTGGGGTTGAAATACACACATGGGATGGATGCCCAGAACAAAGCAGAACTCTTTTGTCAGGGATAGAACAAAATAAAAGGCCAGCGGTGCCCTTGGCGAGGGCAGAGTTTTGCATCGCATCCCCACTGTGAAATCATCAGCCAGGGTTGTGCCGGACTGGCCTTGGGCAGGAAGAGAGGCAGCTATTTCTGTTAAAGCAGAACCAGAGGGGGCGGTAGGGGAGTTAATTGGCATCGGCCGATGCCCAGATTAACATGCCTGGCTCTGGGGTGGCGGCCAGGGTGGGCAGGATGATGCTGACAGGCACCACGCTGGCACTAAAGGCATGTCAGGGCAGGTGTCGGAAACGGTTAGGGCTGGGAAGAGATATCACTCAGCAGGGATGAAGCTTTGGCGAGGACCCTATAAGGGGGGCGGAGGGGAATGACATGGCAGCCGGGACACCCATTTCAAATTCTCTGTGCTGCCATCAAAATATAACATTTAATTTCATTGAGTTAGACTTTATGCATGACTACTCAACTCAACATCAAACTGTATGTGAAAGTACAGTAGGTACGAAAAGTATTCAGACCCCCTTACATTTTTCACTCTTTGTTATATTGCAGTCATTTGCTAAAATCATTTAAGTTCATTTTTTTTCCTCATGATTTTCCTAATGTACACACGGCACCTCATATTGACAGAAAAACACAGAACTGTTGATATTTTCGCAGATTTATTCAAAAATAAAAACTGAAATATCACATGGTCCTGAGTATTCAGACCCTTTGCTGTGACACTCATATATTGAACTCAGGTGCTGTCTATTTCTTCTGATCATCCTTGAGATGGTTCTACACCTTCATTTGAATCCAGCTGTGTTTGATTATACTGTTTGGACTTGATTAGGAAAGCCACACACCTGTCTATATAAGACCTTACAGCTCACAGTGCATGTCAGAGCAATAGAGAATCATGAGGTCAAAGGAACTGCCTGAAGAGCTCAGAGACAGAATTGTGGCAAGGCACAGATCTTGCCAAGGTTTCAAAAAAAATTCTGCTGCACTTAAGGTTCCTTAGAGCACAGTGGCCTCCATAATCCTTAAATGGAAGACGACCAAAACCCTTCCTAGAGCTGGCCGTTCGGCCAAACTGAGCTATAGGGGGAGAAGAGCCCAGATGAGAAAGGTACAGAAGAACCCAAAGATCACTGTGGCTGAGCTCAAGAGATGCAGTCGGGAGATGGGAGAAAGTTGTAGAATGTCAACCATCACTGCAGCCTTCAACCAGTCAGGGATTTATGGCAGAGTGGCCCGAATGAAGCCTCTCCTCAGTGCAAGACACATGAAAGCCCGCATGGAGTTTGCTAAAAAAAACAGCTGAAGGACTCCAAAATGATGAGAAATAAGATTATCTGGTCTGATGAGACCAAGATAGAGCTTTATGGCTTTAATTCTATGCGGTATGTGTGGAGAAAACCAGGCACTGCTCATCACCTGTCCAATACAGTCCCAACAGTGAAGCATGGTGGTGGCAGCATCATGCTGTGGGGGTGTTTTTCAGCTGCAGGGACAGGACGACTGGTTGCAATCGAGGGAAAGATGAATGCGGCCAAGTACAGGGATATCCTGGACGAAAACCTTCTCCAGAGTGCTCAGGACCTCAGACTGGGCCGAAGGTTTACCTTCCAACAAGACAATGACGCTAAGCACAGCTAAAATAACGAAGGAGTGGCTTCACAACAACTCCGTGACTGTTCTTGAATGGCCCAGCCAGAGCCCTGACTTAAACCCAATTAAACATCTCTGGAGAGACCTAAAAATGGCTGTCCACCAATGTTTACCATCCAACCTGACAGAACTGGAGAGGAATGGCAGAGGATCCCCAAATCCAGGTGTGAAAAACTTGTTGCATCTTTCCCAAAAAGACTCATGGCTGTATTACATCAAAAGGTGCTTCTACTAAATACTGAGCAAAGGGTCTGAATACTTTGGACCATGTGATATTTCAGTTTTTCTTTTTTAATAAATCTGCAAAAATGTCAAGAATTCTGTGTTTTCTGTCAATATGGGGTGCTGTGTGTACATTAATGAGGGAAAAAAATGAACTTAAATGATTTTAGCAAATGGCTGCAACATAACAAAGAGTCAACAATTTAAGGGGGTCTGAATACTTTCCGTACCCACTGTACATCAAAAAAAAGAAACTGCTCGAAAAAGTATAATAGAATCAGCAATTGCTTTATGGGTCTGTCTGGATATGTTTGATAATACTACTGAAGTATCAGGTAAATTGAATAGTAAATTGATGTTTATAAAATGGTTAGCTTAGACCGCTTCACCCAAACGGGTCTGTGTATCACTACACAACACCCTTAGCAACCACTCTTTGAAACGTAATCTGTTTTTTTCTCAATTGATATTGTTCATTGAAGCTTACTGTATTATGTAGAAGAGTATTGTGAGAAAGAGTTTATTACCTGCATTCAGATATAGCACTTTCCTTCAGGTCAGTCCTATGTTTATAGGAAAAAAATCTGTTTAAATGTCCGCTGCAATATCTTGTCCTTTTAACAGTTTTCCTGTGACTCACAGCTGCAATCAAAGCATTTGTCAGTTGCATCTTGTTCCATGTTTTCAAATGTAAAAGTCTTCGCTACTGACCGACTGACTCTTTGCTGCCATCTAATGGCGTAACTTCTGTTGCTGTTCACGGTCAGGGACTATTTTTTCCGGTGGAAGGAAGGCATTTACTGATTTTACATCATGAAAGTTACATTGATACATATTTTTGGCTTTAATATTTATATTGTGTGGTAACCGTATAAAAGCATTAAGGTACTCGAGGCTAGTGCTGTATCGTGAATAAGTCATGGCTGAAGGGATGTGTGTATATTTTAAAAGCAAAAAATCATGGGTAATGTAGTTTTTCACTAGGAATTCTACTGTTAAGCTTGTCACCGATTTATAACTTTGCAGCTCACAGTAGGCCTGTCTTGTTTAGCGATTAATACGTTTTCGTTAAAAATCAATTGTCCTGCTGAGAAACTGAATGGGATGTTGCACTCTATTACTGAATATTGAATAAATCATATTTTCCCACTTCAGGCCAAAGTAACTAAGCTATACAATCTGGGGAATGAACATAGTGATCAACAAATATGGACTATTCAGTAAATGTATTACTAGTCCTACTGTCCTCAATCCTAAACTTGTTTTTACAGTGCTGCAAAGTACCAGTCGATCTATCATCAACCAGGTCACAATGCATTCATTACACGTGACCCGTGCTGGCAAAATGAGTCAGAATGTGCACGGGCTAATTTCAAGCTACAGGCAAAACAAGTGAAAAAGTCAATTCTGGTCGAATTTGAGGTTTTCACAAAATTGAGTTCATTAAGCCTGCGTCTGATGATTCCAAATTGCATTTCAACATATTAAAAGTATCTTTTTTTGTACGTTTTGTCTCCCACACTTAAAAAGATGAGAGAGGCCTGTAATTTTCATCATAGGTACACTTCAAATATAAGAGACAGAATGAGAAGAAAAATCCAGAAAATCACATTGTCTGATTTTTAAAGAATTTATTTGCAAATTATGGTGGAAAATAAGTATTTGGTCAAGATTTCTGGCTCTCACAGACCTGTAACTTCTGTATTAATGGCACCTGTTCGAACTCGTTATCAGTATAAAAGACAGCTGTCCACAACCTCAAACAGCCAGACTACAAACTCACTATGGCCAAGACCAAAGAGCTGTCAAAGGACACCAGAAACACAATTGTAGACCTGCACCAGGCTGGGAAGACTGAATCTGCAATAGGTAAGCAGCTTGGTGTGAAGAAATCATCTGTGGGAGCAATTATTAGAAAAAGGAAGACATACAAGAGCACTGATAATCTCCCTCGATCTGGAGCTCCGCGCAAGATCTCAACCCGTGGGGTCAAAATGATCACAAGAACGGTGAGCAAAAATCCCAGAACCACACGGGGGGCTAGTGAATGACCTGCAGAGAGCTGGGACCAAAGTAACAAAGGCTATGCTTTGGGGCTGTTTTTCTGCAAAGGGAGCAGGACGACTGATCCGTGTAAAGGAAAGAATGAATGGGGCCCTGTATTGTGAGATTTTGAGTAAAAACCTCCTTCCATCAGGAAGGGCATTGAAGATGAAACGTGGCTGGGTCTTTCAGCATGACAATGATCCCGAACACACCACCCGGGCAATGAAGGACTGGCTTTGTCCCAAAACATCACTGCTCTAGAGGAGATCTGCATGGAGGAATGGGCCAAACTACCGAAACTGTGCGTAAAAACCTTGTGGAGACTTACAGAAAACATTTGACCTCTATCATTGCCAACAAAGGGTAAAGATGAACTTTTGTTATTGATATTTTTTTTCTCATTCTGTCTCTCATAGTTGAAGTGTACCTATGATGAAAATTACAGGCCTCTCTCATCTTTTTAAGTGGGAGAACTTGCACAATTGGTGGCTGACTAAATACGTTTTTGCCCTACTGTACCTTCTCCTTTGCCCATGAAAAACATAGTTTTTCTCCACTCACTTCTCGATGACCGGCACTTCCCCTCAGTGTAGCATTAGATTGGATCCATGCAGTACAGAAGGTCTTAATATACAGGCTGTCTGTTTCAATTGTGGTATCAAGGGAAAAAAAGCTTAATATATATTTTATATATACTTGGTGTGTGTCATATTTGGTTTTATTACCAGGGAATTTAAGGTATGGTTTCTGGGCAAGTTTCGGAACCTTAAGAAAACGTTAACTTGATTTTTTTTCTCAAAATTGACTTTGCTGACTCTATCGACAGGTGTAAGTCGTTCATTTTTATTTTACTTATTTATTTATTTGCAACTCATTTTGCCAGGACAGGTCAAATATAGTGCCCACAAGCGATATCCAGAGGATATATTTGTTTTTAATGTCCCTACAAGTTTGATTAAACTACTAAAATATGAGCAATATTATATATATATATATATATATATTTATTTTTTATATATGAGGGAAGGGAGGTACAAAACACTATAAACATGGTTAAGTTTTTTATTTGACAAAATTATTTGCAAAAAAAAGGCAAACTACAGATTAAAAAAAAAAAAAAAAAATGTTTTTGCCAAAATTATTGTAATGTGTTTCTAATTAAGTTTAAATGAACTTGACAGTATAAACATTAAAAACACCCATCATGGAAGATCTGCCACACATTTTGTCCATATTTTAATTCCAAGCAACAAACAACACTTAGGCAGAAATTAATTTTGTTTTTCTATAGGTAATCAATAAAAATATTTGTTGTCGATAAATGAGGACATGCAAATTGCCTTATAGTCTGATAAAAAAAAAACACACACACACACACATTACATTACTGTATATCCACAGTACTAAGATACACATGAAAAACAGCAGTTTCCTGACAGCGATCCACATGTCAAAGTGCCACGGCATTACCCTCCGATAGCATCAATGTACCATGGTACCACCACAATACTTCAGCAGCACAATAGGTGGGCTGCTAGAATGATTTGACGAAAATCTCCTCTATTCTTTGCAAAACTTTAATCTAAATTTGCCCTAAAATGAAGCACTTTTGGCAGAGATAACACCTTCCCCATTATGAAGCTCTAATTGCAGGTTGGCTACATACGAGCGGTGCGATTAGGCAGCCGATCTGATAACAGCTCCAGCACCTTCATGCCTCTCTGCGCATAGCACTTAAAACTCTCCTTAAGCAGCCAGACCTTCGGCTCTCCTGCCACGCAGGTTTAAACACTTAATCGTCTTTAATTACACCATTTCAGGAGGAAAATTAGTATGGGAGTATTACATCGAAAAGTCCAGGCTAGGAGACTCATTATATCCTTATTTGTACAAAAAAAGCATATAAAGGGGGAAAAAGGACAGTGTCTTTTGTGCTTATTGATAATAATGCTCAGCAAGAGTTTTCCTCTGGATTCCATCTCACATCTTCAAAGCTATTACTGTGCGCTACCACAAGTGACCCACAGGTTTATAAATGCCTCGGAGCCCCAGCCATCATCCCAGAACAAAGCCGAGCTGGAGAAGTGCTGCGCTTGGCAGAAGGGATGTCAAAAGTCAGGTGATTAGAATACTTCCTCCTGTCCACCGCAGGTGTTTTTGTGGGGGAGGATAATGCTGCTCGTCTTTGTAAGCTTTCTCCGCCTCATTTAAATAAATCCGAATCAGCCCCGAGACTCTTTAAAAGTGGACCTATACGAGTTCTCTTCTTTATCATATTCAGAATTTATACATTAACATATTCATGAATTTAACAGGCAATTATGTTGTGGGTAAGGTCGGAGTGGAATTAATCCTAAGAATTAGCTATTGGGATTAAAAGGTGGTGGAGTAAAATAGGTGGAAGAGAATAAATTATATCCGAATCTCTTCATCAAATCAAACAATATGGCATCCAGTTATTTAAACAATAAAATACAGAGGGTACTTACAGAAACCTGTACTGTATATTCACCAAGGAGAAGATTTAACACAACTTATGGCAATGTATAAGTATTTTATGTTTTGGCAAATCGATGGGTAATTCGTACAATCTCTTTCATCTGTTTTTATATGTTTCGGACTGGGTTTAAGGATAAACCTTCATGATTACTTTTTTATGTTTTTTACATATTCGTTTTTTCTCGTGAGAGAAGATTGGAATATTTGAGCAAAAACAATAACAAAAATGCTGAATTAAAAAAAATCCATAAGACATCCATTTAACATTTGCTTACATAAGAACACAATTTCTTTCTGAAGTTTCTTAAAAGATTAGTTCACATTGAAATGAAATTTAACCCAAGCTTTACTCCAACTAAAACCTAGTCGTATATGACGTTCTTCTTTCTGTTGACCACAATCAGAGTTATATTAACAAATATCCTGACGAGTCCCAGTTTTATAATGGCAGTGAATGTGTCAATAAGTTTGAAGCTCAAGAAAGTCCATCCATCCATCATAAACGTACTCCTCACGGTTCCAGGGGGTTAATAAATGCCTTCTGAAGGCGAAAGCAATGCTTTTGTGTAAGAGAAACATCCATAATTAACAAGTTAAAGTCAAATATGTAGCATCCTCCAGACTGCCTTCGATATTCAACTTACGAAAATCAATGATGTTTTTTTTCGTGAGTTCAATATGGAAGGTGTACGAAGCGTTTTGAACTGCGAGAGGCATTGCACTTTCTTTTGTAAGTTAAATACAGAAGAAGTCTGGTGGAAGCTAGATATTTTACTTTATAATTTGTTAAATATGGACATTTTTCTAACACATATGCATCGCTTTGCTTCAAAAGGCTTTATTAAATAGGATATGTATTAATATAACTCCAGTTGTGTTCGTCAGAAAGAAGAAAGACATATACACTTCGGATGGTAAATCTTGGGGTAATTTTTACTTTAAAGTGAACCAATCCTGTGTCAAAAAAGTAGCTGTTTGTTTCAATTGTTTTTAGGTACATTTCCACGTCATCCAGCACACCGTTCTTGCACTTGCATGATTACCGAGTGATATGCTTTTGCTCTTAATAAAAGTTAATATTGTGTTACTAACTGCCAGTTACATTGCCTGTTCTTTCTCCGCCGATGAAAATAGGAATTAGTGCTTTTGAATGACTAATTGAATGACTCACACATAAAGTTTAGTTCTTGAATAAGTGAGCATTTTTAATTAATCAGTTGAGTGAATGATTCAATGACTCCCTCCTAAAGACAATTTGTAGGTACAACTTTTGATTTGAAAAGTGAACTTTGTGACGGTTAGTGGCATTAGTTGCATTGCTTCGCTGCCATTCACAACAACCCCCATAGGATATGTTTGCACTTGGTTAATTTTTGCCTACTGCTTTATGAATTCTAAAATACTGAATTTGTTCACAGTATTTTTTGTCTACTGTATAGTAGGAATGTAGGCATATTCAGAAGCAGAGTCACTTGATTCGTCTTTCTTTAAGAATCAGCTTCTTTCAATACATTTTTGTATGAATGATTCAATGACTCCCTCCTAAAGACAATTTGTAGGTACAATAAATGATTTAAAAAGTGAACTTTGTGACGGTTAGTGGCATTAGTTGCATTGCTTCACTGACATTCACAACAACCCCCATAGGATATGTTTGCACTTGGAGGAAGTAGTTGGTCATAAGGTTAATTTTTGCCTACTGCTTTATGAATGCTATGAATTCTACAATACTGAATTTGTTCACAGTGTTTTTTGTCTACTGTATAGTAGGAATGTAGGCATATTCAGAAGCAGAGTCACTTAATTCGTCTTTCTTTAAGAATCAGCTTCTTTCAATACATTTTTATATGGATGATTCAATGACTCTCTCATAAAAAAGACAGTAACTTGTCACCACCTACTGCTGTAAACCTACAGAAAAGACTCACCAGCAATCCACAGACCCACAGTCTGTTTAGAAAGCAGTTGCATCAGCACTCTAGGAAAGTTGTACGACCAATCAGATTCAAGGACAGGAACTAAATATTCTATAGACCCAGAATTAAATAATGCAAGAGGCTCTTAAATCAGTTTTCTGCTTAAATATAGCCGTACCTCCTACCCGTACTTGAATTATTTTATTTCAAGAGGGGCACTAGGCTTCATTTGCATGCTCTCTATATAATTGAGCCACATGAGTATAGATTTCTAGAGCGGCGTTGAGTTACAGATCTATGTAAATGATACATAACATATGTATGATAATTCTAGCATGTTTTGGGATTTCTATTCCCAAAACTATTCCCATGCCAGAAGGGACAAACTATTGCATTTTCCAATGCTATACATCTTTGTATCAAAGTGTTGCGGACTTGTGAAACATGAAATGATCCATGGAAAAAAAAAAATAATATATATATATATATATATATATTTATATATATATATATATATATATATATATATATATATATATATATATATATATATCAGCTTTTCCCCATAGAAATTAAGAGGTGGATATGCTCATACTGTACGTGACCATGGAAGTTCCCACTGGAGTCCGTAAACAAACCCACCTGCTCAGTTCATTATACATTCATGCCAAAAGTCAAAGCATCTCATATCAGAAGGGGGAAAAAAAAAAAATAACTAGGGATTTTAAAGAGAAACAGCCAGGCGACTTTGTGTCTCGGGCCGTAGAGTTTTCTGGAATCAAATTACAGTTCCGTGGCCAGCACCGCAGGGAACGGCCGCTGCTGGATGCGTCACACACCTCTCCCCAGGCAGATCTGCAGGCAGTGGACACAGCTGAGCAAAATGAAAAATGATTTCTGTGAAAGGTTAGCTGCCATCATCCTCTCGGCCTGTCTCTGCTGGCGCCTGTCACTCTCCATACACCAGCTAACCTGATTCACAGCAAATAAAGACAGAACATATTCTGTCTGCTTTGGAGAGACTGTGCTAGAAGCAAAAAAATAGAGGTAGATCGAGGCTGGCACACTAAATTGTTTTTTAAATGTTAGTTATAATGTACAGTCCAAGTCATTCCTTTACCCTCTACAATTCAAAGTTAATATAAGCAGCTTCTTATTTTTATTAATAATTAAAAAATAATGCTTGATATTTATCTTATACCTCCTCTACTAAACACGTTTAGTGGACGGAATTTAGCAACTTGACAATTCCATTGACAATTGTTTTATTACCTGTCGACAAAAATACTATGTGAAGGAAAATTCTGTTTATTTATGAAACAACAATTTATTACAACAAAACAACATTGCAAATGTAGGTCTCACAAGCTTTATAGGGATAGTTTCATGATAATCATGTCATTATTTACTTACCCTCATGTTGTTTTAGATGTTTTAGACCAAATTACTCAAAATGAAATAATTAAACAAATGATGAATTCAATAAAACAGTAATTAAATGTACCAGCTTATTTTAAAATAATTAAATAATTGATTTAATTAATTATTAATTAAACCAACAAATAAATGTATCGATTTATTTTGTAAACTTCCATGAAAATTTTATTTATTTCACAGACAATTATTGTTTAAAATCAAATTTTTCATAATTAAATGCTCTTTTTTCATAATAATATGCTGAATTTATGAATGGCGCCTATCATCAATCATGTATTTCCAAAGCACGATTTTCCCAGTGATTCATTTCGTAATAATAGAAGACATTTCACAAATGCCAATCAACAGACAGTGGGCGGTGAACATTTATTATTATTATTATTATCAATGTTGAAAACAGTTGTGTAATTTTTTTTTTTAGGATTATTTGATGAATAGAAAGCTCAAAAGAACAGCATTTGTCTGAAATAGAAAGATTTTGTAACATTATCGCTACCGTCAGTAAGAGTAACACAACATTGATAATAATAACAAATGTTTCTCGAGCATCAAATCGGCATTTTAAAATGATTTCTGAAGGATCATGTGACACTGAAGCTTGAAGAAATGATGCTGAAAATTCAGCTTTGCCAACACAAAAATGAATCGCATTTTAAAATGTATTCAAATATAAATAAAATTTTGTTTTCTTGATTCACCGCAAGTACCATATTTTACCAAGCCTATCAATCTAGATTACTGCAGCGTGCAACAAGTATCTCATAGCAGCCACCAAGCCAACGTGCAGAGTAGCATGATAACAACTTTCTACACACAAATGTACTTAATGTAATATGAACTGCGCCTCATTACCCCTCATACACGTGACCGGAAGAAGTGGAAGCGGTGACTACGGCATAATAAAAGCTCCAATGCTCTCGAGCCGAGTGTCGCACTCGTCTCTCATTATCAATCGCACCTACGACAACTTTCAGCCACACCCTGATTCATGCTACAGTAATGTTAATAAATCTTTACTACATTATCTCATCCTACAATATGATTTCTGCCTTGTCGGATTATTTTCCACTGGGTGTAGCCGTGAAGGCAACACCTTCCATGATTCGGCAAAATCAAGGCATCATCAAGCTACACATTTGTTTCGAACGAGTGACCTCTTGTTGTGCCTTTAATACTTTCAAACGCAACCGAATCAGAACCAGTTCTCTCTTTGAACAGCACGTCTATACTGTCCTGTAGCCGGACCTTCAAAAGTTTTATTGGCCAACGGCCACCTGAGAGACCATCAGTCTTAAATGCAAAGCAACCAATCCCAGTTATTTTTGTTCCACATCATGTTTAGGGGTGAGAAAATGTAAAGTTGATGTCCCAACGAAAATCCAGCCTTTTGTCGATCCTGATAAGCACTCATTGTCACAGTAGTAAACACAAGTTTGCTACTTCCATGAGGGGGTTTGGCTTCATGACGGCTTCATCTCCAGGCGGACAGTTACAGAATGCGACACACATATCTCCCGGATATCCTGTAGAATTCAACCAATCCGATGACGACTTTGAGACTCCTGACTTTTGTGTGCCCTATGCATCAGACGTTCAGTCAACAGTCTATGGGCATGACCAGCACTGACCGGCATATTGTAAACTAACTTTTAAATCCATACTGGTTTAAGCTTTTTTTTTTTTTTCAGCCGAGTATATTCATACATTATAATATGCTTAATAGGTTTCCATGTGAGCACTGCAGATTCAGAATGCAAATCATATGCAAATCAGACAAAATTAACAGTGTTTAACTCATTATGTAGGTCACATGCTACTGGGGGGGGTGCATGGGTCACATGATGAACACATGCTAATGCACACACACTTAACTTGCAAAACTGTGAACACGTGTAGTCATGCATAAATATGCATATGCAAAACATTTCGCCGGCCAATTAACGAGTTCTCCTCACTGTGTCCCGGTTTACAATGTGAAAGTTACGTAAAAAGAAAAACAAAACATAAAAGCAACTTTAAGGCCTTTTCATGTGCTCTTCCACAGTAGCTGAATCCATTCTGCAGTCTCCGTTATAATTAACTGCATCATCAAAACATGTCTCTGTGTCCTCTACAGACTGGGACAGATGGAAGATTCAAAGAAGAAAGACAGTACACAGGACAAAGGGCAGAGAGCTGTAAAGAAAAAAGGCAAATGCTAAAATCAATATATAGAACTTTGCTCTTACGCTAGACGGTTCAAAATGACAGATACTCGGTCAGAAGCATTTTTGAGAATGGTTTGTTTTTGTTTGTTTCTTCCTTTTGTAAGAAAGGGTGCAAAAACCACAAAAGGTCAAATGCAACAGCAGGTAAACCATTATGGATATTGACGGTGTCTTTGTTTCATTTATCTGGGCAGGACAACGCAAATACCACATAGGTCATTTTCCAAGGTGGGAGTCAAGGTGGGTTTTAAAAGGAAAGTTTGCAGTGTAGCGACCAAGAACGAAGTCAGATTTGAGAGACAGTTATTTGTTACTAATATCCTCTGTTCTGCCAGACACAGTTCTCTATTCTCTTAGATCAACACCTGGCACTGGGAAAGACAGAGCTAAGGAAACAAGGCTGCCGCCATCTGTGTGATTACTTATGAATAAAACTCATCCTGCATTATAAATGTCTGTTTGCTGCTCAAAAGAAATCGAGTCTCTGAATTGCTTCCTCTGGATTTTTTTCTCGTGCCAGTTTCCTTACTTATATGTAAGAGATTATTGCATTTTTTTTCTAAAATAACTTTAGCATCCTTGACTGACTCTTATGAATACAACTTACAAGAAAGCACATAGATTTAGTACAGTACCAATTACTAAAGCAAGTAGCAACCAGCTATGTATGTTTTAAAAATAAAGCCTGTCTCCTTTTTTATGTTTTCAAGGATATTACAGGGAGGAAAGGAAATTATTAGAACAGAGAGGGTATGGGATTGAGAATAGAGCGAGCTTGATTTTAATTCCTACGTGTAACCGCTATTTGTATGCCAGACTACAATTCACAAGCTCCGGGGTCAATGACAAAATGCTAATTTCGTTGGATCTACTAATGAATTCAAAAAACATATTAAAAAGTAATTCATATGTCTGCCTAATTTTATTGTTAGAGCTAGTGTGGCCATTGTAACTTGAATGTGCATGAAACAGCTTGTCACAGAGACAAACTCCGTGATTCCCTCCTCCGGCCATCGGAGGGCGCCCTCGCCGGAATACTGACTCACACATTCACATACACGCTTCACACACTCTTTCACTACATTTCCCATAAGCCCCGTACCTTGGCACTGATTGCTGCTCCAGCTGTAACCAATTGACGGCGCTATTTAAGAGACTTTCTGCCTAGCAAACTTTGCGAAGTCTTGTTTCCTTACATTTCTGAACGTTTATTACGGTGTTTGCCTGCCTGTTTACGAGCTGTCTGGATTACCGTTTACGACTCTTTGCTGCCAGCCTGTTCTGTTTGCCTGCCTTGGACGTTATGATTGATATCTGCCTGCCTCGTCTTATGCCTGTTGAATGTGTACGAGTCTGCCTATCCTCTGCCATTGCTGTTTGCTGGTATTTGACCCTTGCCTGTTTGACCATCCTGTTTGTTAATAAAAGCCAATCCGAGTGGCAAGTCATTACACGTTACAACTCTCAAAGTAATTTTGGTATGTTCATTAACATGGCTAGATCTGCTGTTATTGCATGAATAAACATCTGGTAGAAGGTTTAGACAGGTGGAGCTGGGGGAGGTAGAGGGTTTCAGTGGAACTCTGATAACACTAGCTCCACCCACCAGTGTCTGGTTGTCACATGGATGTTTTCGTCATGTCTAGTGTAGTCGTCACCATGTCCTATTAGTTATTGTCATCACCTGTTGTCAATTAGTAATCACCTTCAGTGTATTTAAGTTCCTGTCTGTCTGCTTATCATGGTCGGTCGTTGTTTGTGCTATGCACTGCTGTACGTGTCTGCCCTATCTTTGGATTAAAAACCTATTTGTTATTCGTGAACCTTGTCTCCCGTCTTCCTGTCTTCCGCCGAGCGTGACAGAACGACCGACCTCTCTACACGAGAAAATTTAGAATGGACTTACCCGCACTGAACTACCTGATGAGCCCGGAGGCTCGTCCCCACCTACACTACTGGGCCTGGTGGTGCAGCGGCGAACGCTCCGCCTCCGCCTGGCAGCCCGGGGTGCGCTCCGAAGCCGGAGCGGACTGCGACGACCTCGGGGACCCGGTGGTGAAGCGAGCGGAGGGGTCCATCACAGAGCCAGGAGTGGTCCACAACACCTTGAAGCAGTGGGCCGCGGATCCTTTCCCCACCCATATACCCGCCCGTATAACCTCGTCTGCCCCGTTCCAGTTCGGAAATCTGCCAGTCTCCCGATCCCGCCTCCTCCGCTGATCCCAGTCAGCCCTCAGGATCCGTGGCCACTGCTGCCAACGACCAGCTCCTCGGCTCTGTCCCCGTCGCTCGCCCGGGCGGCTCCTCACCAGCACCTCGGGCTGCCCGTTCACCAGCCAGGCTCGAGGCGGAGTCCCCGGCTTCCCTCCAGGCCTCCAGGCCCCCGTCACCTTCACCTTGTCACACAGCTCCCTCATCACCTCCTCGGCCCGTCAGCCCGGAAGCTCCGCTGGGCTCCCTCGATCCTCCAGTTCGGCCTCCGGGGGTCGACGCTCAGCTTCTGCCACGGACTTCCGGGTTGGCGGCTACACCTCCACCCGTCACCCCTACACCGTCAGCTAGCTCCTCCCTCCCTTCGACCCCCCTGTCGTCCTCCGTCACCACACCGTCACTCCGGTCATCCATGTCCTATTAGTTATTGTCATCACCTGTTGTCAATTAGTAATCACCTTCAGTGTATTTAAGTTCCTGTCTGTCCGCTTATCATTGTCGGTCGTTGTTTGTGCTATGCACTGCTGTACGTGTCTGCCCTGTCTTTGGATTAAAAACCTATTTGTTATTCGTGAACCTTGTCTCCCGTCTTCCGCCGAGCGTGACACTGGTTGGGTCACTCAAGTTTTAAAAAAGACATTAGATATCTTCATTGGCACTGCAGTAACGAGTAAGGCTTGCAGACCTGGATTTTACTGCGATCGACGTGGGTTTGAATCCGCCTTATGCCGAGCTCGCAGTTATTTTGAATATAAAATGAAAATAATGTTCTAAAAATGGAAATAAACTGTGTTTAATAATATTAAAAGTGTTTATTGGGTAAGGCGTAGGGAGGATTTTATTCTCTCAATAAGGCAGCATCCATTTAATATATAATCATTTACATTCTATGATATTATTGCGTCCTGTTAATGTACAAAAATACTGAGAATCTGCCAATAAAAAGTATAAACAGCATCTAATTACTATTATTGCAAATAACTAATACTTTTTCATGGTGTAAATAGAATCTATTGCTATTTTCACCTTGTGTAAATAGCAAATATTGCAAAAATAGTCACTGTACAAATATAATATATTGCTATTTTCACTTAGTGTAAATAGAATCTAATTGCTACTTACACTTTTAAATATTGAGCAAGGTCTCTAATTGGCTGCAGAGTCAACAAAGGCCAATCAGCTTGTAAAGGACTGTGCCATCTAGAGTTTCATGAGTAAACTAGATATGCATTGCCATAATTACTACGTAAACACACAGGCTTGTAGCGCAAATCGTTTTACCGTGTATTGCACTTTGTTATTCTTCTAGCTGTCTAGCTATAGAGGATAATGAAGTCTTGCACTTCCACAGTAAATAGTTTACTTCCGCATTGCAAAATTAGGTGGACACAATTACTTGAATAATCGTTTTCTATGAGAAGCATGTTTTAATTTATCAAATAATAATAATTATTATTTATTATTATTAATATTATTATCATAGCTTGTGCAACCAACATGCATAAGAAAGAATATAAAACAAAAAATGTGCAAGAAAGAAAAAGAAAATTATTTCATAAACCCATGACTTTTTGTCAGGGTCAGAATGTCTCTTAAAATGTCAGATGATAAGCTCTTTTTATAAGGCAAAGTTAACTCAGGTTGTAATATATCAAGTGATGCGACTCAAGAAATGTATTAATTAGTCATGATAGCTGTAAACATCAGATTTGAACTTTTTTTTTTTGATAAGAATGGTTAAAGAGCCCCTGTGGTGAAAATCAAGTTCATAATGTTGTACATATGTCTATGTGCTGTTTTTATGCTTTAAGACAAGACATGTGCAAATTCAGAATAGTATTTTCTCCTTAAAACTACAGGGAAAAAAGACACACACAAAAAAAAAATAGAGCGGTTTGTTATAACGCTTAAGTGGACCGAGTGGATCTCTGAGCTGGTGTGAGTGGAGGCGGGGCTAATTTGCACATTTTAAGACATGCTTTTTTTTATTTTGAAGCGAAACATATTTAAATGCGTCATTTTGATGATCAAAGCTGAGTTTTAAGGGATAAACATGTTGACTAGAGGGGGACTTTAAGATGTGTGAAAGAAAAAAACATGTTACTTTTACATTATGTTTTATTTGGACATTCTCCATAATTTTCACTATTTTTAAAGAAAAATAACTTTAAAGAAAAACAAAAATCGAAAAATTCTCAATGACAGTTGTTTTGGCTGCAATGCAAGTACATGATGTGGAAACTAGGGATGTGCCCGAAGCTGAATAATTTTAGACACTCTCACTCCTTGTTATTGCTGGATAATATTTGATAACACTAACACAGCTAAAATTAAAATGCAATAGTGAGTGTTTTGTGAGCGTATCCTCTCTGAATGAAAATGAGCCCTGTGTGATCAAATAGCCTTGTTGACATTTCTGATGTGCAGAAGTAACTGTGTGAAGTTGTCACGGCAACCAGATCCATTGACATTGCATCCTTATTTCCTGTCAAAAAGTGTAGGGCAAAAATCGCAATTTGACAAAAAGCGTTAGGAACCTGTCACTCCTGTACCAAACACAAATGAAACCCGCTGTACTAAAGAACTCTGCTTTAAGAACAATTCATTTATCATGTAGCATTGTTTCAATTAACCCTCATGTTCTGTTCGTTTCATTTTTACACTCATGGTGTCTGGGGTCAGAATGATATATCTTCTCATCTACACATTTATGCTGTGTTTTGGGGGATATGAATGACTTTTTTTACTGCAAAATTCCTCAACTACACCATTATGAAAGATTAAAAACAAAAAAAAAATTCTGCTTGGCTGGAGAAAAGCTTGTAGGAATTACAGTTTTAGAAAAATAGGGTATATCTGTTCAGCAGATATTCTGTGAATATCTACATTTAAAAATTATACATTAAATAAGTATTTTTGTCAAAGTTTAGAGGTCTTTGTACGTGTCTTGTTTTTGCAATAAAAATAATTAACTTTAGAATAATAAATTAAAAAAGAAAAGCAATTTAAAAGAAGCAGAAATGAACCGGAGTGAAGTGTGTGTGTGCTTGTTTTCATGATTTGTATAATGACACGGGTATTACACTGGAATTTCACCGTAAACATGTTTTATGAGGACATTTCATGAGTCCTTGTATTTAATACAGCTTTAAAACATACTAAACAATGTTTTATTAAAAAAATTTTAAAATGCAGAATGTATTCTGTGATGGGTAGGTTTAGGAGTAGGGGGACAGAATATACAGTTTGTACAGTATAAAAACCATTACGCCTATGGAATGTCCCCATAAAACATGAAAACACAACGTGTGTGTATGTGTGTGAGATCACGTTCATTCCACATTGCATTTTGCTCTATAGCAGCCCTTCATTTATGTGTGTAAATTTTCAGATTTATGGTGTATTTATTGATTTTTTTTTGAAAAAGGCACACAAAAAGGAAACCGTGTTTCCAGAAAAGCAAACAACACCCTAACCCCAAACAGTCATAAAAAAAAAAATAATTGTAAACAATAATGCTCTATATTAATTATGAAGGGTACATTTAAAGTGAGCTTTGCTTATAATTTTTGACAAACTTACGGTTTAAGGTTCAAGTTTTGTTGAATATATGGATACAAATAATTTCGCCATTCGCAACAGATCCAGATAAAGACATTGGCTTCGCTGCAAACCCAGGTAGCAAAGACTTCTGGCCCTGATTTGGCATGAAGCCGGCACAGCTGGCATTCAGTCGGCACTGGCATAAGGCATGTGAACCGAACATGGCCCGGTTATGGTGGAGATGGAACCGTCTTTAAGACGGCAAACAAGATATGGGCCAGTTGTTAAGTGTATTATTTGGCCCACATGTAAAATATAGAACTGTGGGCCACATATGTGTGGCCAGTCTTTTGCCACAGATATTCCATAACTGATAATATTTTCATACACACAGCTGTTTCCCCTATTCCTGTTTGCAACGTGGGTTTATTGCTCTCTACCAATAAAGTTTCATCAATAATTATGGAACACCATAAACTTTAAATTTACATCCAGCAAAATCTTTTATCCAAAGAGATTTACAATAGAGGACAACAAACCGTAAGCAAACCAACAAAAGCACAATATGTACTAAGACAGTGTAACACAGTACACATAGCAAATATTACACACACACACACACACATATATATATATATACCTTCGATACCATGACTAAAGTGCCCTTGAGCAAGGCACCTAACCCCTAATCGGTCTGATGATGAAAGTCGTCACGACTTTCACTTTTACTTTTAAGTGGCTAGATCAAGGTTTTGTTGAGGCTGACATGTGGAACCAATTGTTTGGTCCTGAATAGTACCAGAATAGGGCCAGCTATAGTCATACATTTGGCTGAGATATGGCTATGCCATGGGCCATATGTGGCCCGAGTTCTGGCAACCAGAACTGGTCCAGTCATGTACCATAATTCACTGCTGCATTTGGGCCAAGTGAAAGTGGGTCGTGTGGCCCATCACTGGGCCAAACCAGTTTTGCTATGTGGGAAGTGGACACGGTTATTGTGGGAACTCAATTATAGAAGGATCACATTTATTCAAGACGCACAACCGGTCATCAGAAATCTCTGCTCAAACCCAAAACAAGTAGTTTTGGCATTTCCTTCCTTTTCCCTGAGGGAGGCGCACGACTCACAACCGCAGGTACGGCCGGTAACACGGAACCGTCAGCGATTCCTACGCTCAGCGGGACAAGAGCTACGAGGGGATAAAAATATGAAACCAACCGCTGGCTTCATTGTTTATCATTCTCACGGAGAGGAGTGCAGCTATGTTTCTGATTCTTCATCTTTATCTAAACTATTAGTGGAGACTTATACTCTCGTCTAGAGGAAGGGGGTAAAAAATGACGAGTCTTGGCCCTCTGATAAAAATGTTAACTAGGTGAGTGTCAGAGAGATGGATTGTGTGCTGTCAGGGAGAGCAGGAACATGAGAATACATTGATATTTCTCATTACGTTGCCCTCTCCCCCGTCTTTGTTTTTCTGCCGAAACTCCGGCGCGGAGGAAGGAGGGCCCGACGATAAATCACGCCCCAAATAACAACCGAGCCGCTCCCGCCCCCGACCGCTACGCCAAATATGATCGCTCGCTCACTGTTCTGCCATAGTTTGTGAGAAGGAGCCATCGATAACGATCTAATGAACAAAGCTATCGCACGACATCAGGGTGGAAGAAAGGATAGTATGAGATACTTTGATTTCTCGAAGCGGCTCAGTGTATTTCTGTGAAATTGAGAGAAGTCTGGGGACGATGTATTGATTGTGTAGATAATGAAATGAAGGGGAAAATCAGAGAGATAAAAGATAATCAGAGCTATAAATAAGTGAGACTTATTCAATGGCGTATTTTGAGCAGATATGAGAGGGGGTTTTCAAAGTCTAAGACAGCGGGACACAACTTACCCGACGGTTTGATTATTTGTGCCAACATGAAAAGTGCAGTTATTTTCAGAGTAATAACAAGTAGGTTCATATAACGTTTTTAAAACTAAGAATCATGAAACAAAAACATTGTAAGGACTGTCCATCCCAGTCAAAATAGTCAGGAGATCTGTAACAGAGAGTGGGGAAAAATGTAAATAAATCTATTAGAGATTAATACGCTTACGTAATTATATCCCTACATTAGTGCCATATCTGAGATGCGCCGACTTATTGTGTTGTCAGAGAGTGGAACTGTAAGACTGAAAATATCCAAAGATATTTTAAAAATGAACAAAGACCAATGTCTTTGCTGTTTCAACCCCCTCTCTCACGCTACAAGTACGGTGGCCGGGAAGTGCAAAACAACATTACAAAGTGTGAAACACTTTTACGAAGCTTGAGACAAATTTACATTTTGTAAAACATTTTTACCTTTCATCAAACACAATTACATGGGGAAAACACTTTTACCGAGGACGAAACAAATTTACATTTTAGAAAACCAATTAACAAGACGCTAAACACTTTTACCAGTCCCGAAACAAATTTACAATGACAGATTCTTCACGGAAAGGGAATGTCCCACATTTTCCTTTTTTTTTGAGTGTATATGGATATATAACAGCTTTCTTTTGAAAGATGAATGAATGCTCAATCCAAAAATGAACATTTTGTCATCTGTTGCATCCAGTGACATTGAGGTGATGTTGAAAAACAAGCCCCACCAAAAAAATCCCTAAATGAACTTATTAGTTTCAAAATTATGAATTGAAACGATGTAAAAAATTTGAATGTTTCATGACACTTTAGGGACTGTAAAAACAATTGAAAGTTATGATTTTAAGGCTAAACTCTCATGGTCCTCTTTCAAATTTACAACTGTTAAAGTGAAACGCTTTTCGTTTCCTTCTCATGATTAAAAAAGGTCACAACACTTATTTCTGAAAACCACTGACCTTTACGGAGAGGATGGAGTTGGTGAGATTAGAAAGCACTTCATGAAACCAAGAACCTCTATAGCTGTTTTTTTTTTTTTTTTTTTTTAGTTTTTTTCTTTCTCCATTCGCATGGTGGCATCTTTCAACACACCATTTAGCAAATGGCCATTTAATGCATTAGGGATGAGAAATGAGAGACAGCAAACAAATACAGTCTTGGCTGCTGGAATCCATCCAGCGCCAAAGAAAACATCCCATTTAATGCTTCTGCTATGAGAGGTTTTGGTTAAACTTGAATCTTGAATTATTGAAGGATTAGTTTACGGAAATAAAGTTAAAAAAAAAGTCATTATTTACACTGCGGAACACAACAGAAAGATAAACTAGCGACGCCTCGTTCTAGTCAAAACCATTCCACAAAACTGGTCTATGATTAGTCCACCTAAATATGAAAATTCTGTCATTAATTACTCATCCTGACGTTGTTCCAAATCCGTAAGCCCTTCGTTCTTCTTCGAAACACAAATGAAGATATTTTTAGATGAAATCCAAGGTTCTTTTTTTTTTTATCCCCCATAGAAAGAAATTACCGCCATTAAAGGTCCAGAAAGTTACCAAAGACATCGTTAAAATAGTCAACATGACTTACTTAAGAATACTTTTTGTGCACAAAAACAAAACAAAAATAACTTTATTCAACAATTTATTCGCTTGAAACTTGAAAGCCTCAGTCCTCATTCATTGTAACTGCATGTAAAAGAGCGACCAGCACAATTCTTCAAAATTTCAATGAAAGAAAGCCGGTTTGGAACGATTTGAGTGAGAGTAAAGAATGAGAGAATTTTTAGTTTGGGGTAAATAAAATGGTTTGAACCTTCTAGATTGACTGACGAGAAAATTAAAAAAGAAAAAATATACCGGTAGCGATAAAAAAAGAATAGAAGGGAAGAAAAATCCCGACAGCACACGTATGATAAGCAGCGATAGTCTTTTCTTTAGCAAGGTGACACTGCAAAGGGAAGTGGAAATGCCATCAGGTACATCAGACGGAGCACACAGGAGCTGTCAAGGCTCTTTATGACCACGCTGCGGGAGTCTACTGTAGCATGTCATATTGTCTCAATAAAGTGACAAATAAAAGCCCACGCTGGAGTCCCTTTGTCCCTAACTGTGATGCCTGAAGTTGTGGGCTCTGTGTTTGGGATGAGGCCTGTGCAGAATTGGAGGAGAGGGAAGATAAAAGGCTGAATGAAAATCAACTGGCACATGAATAGTTTCTTCAAAGTATGCCCTGTAATGACTTGCTGTAAAAATTACAGCATTATTTTTTTTAATAATACAGCATTTTGCTGTAAACTGCAATGCATTCTGGGGTCACGTGTTGGTTTGAATATTGCTGTAAATTGACACTTAATAATTTTAAAAAATACAGTTATTTACTGTAATCAGAGAATACAGGGAAATTCTGTCAATTAAATTACAGTAACACTACTGTAAAATTACAAAGACCTCTTATGTCAAAAGATCAACACTGTAATGAATTGCTGTAAAAATTACAGCATTATTTTACAGCCGCTGGCTGTTTTTTTAATAATACAGCATTTTGCTGTAAACTGCAATGCATTCTGGGGTTTGACTCAAATTTACAGGATATCGCTGTAAATTGACCCTTCATAATTTAAAAAATACAGTTATTTACTGTAATCAGAGAATACTGGGAAATTCTGTCAATTAAATTACAGTAACACTACTGTAAAATGACAAAGACCTCTTATGTCAAAAGATCAACATTGTAATGAATTGCTGTAAAAATTACAGCATTATTTTACAGCCACTGGCTGTTTTTTTTAATAATACAGCATTTTGCTGTAAACTGCAATGCATTCTGGGGTCACATGTTGGTTTGACTCAAATTTACGGAATATTGCTGTAAATTGACCCTTCATAATTAAAAAAATACAGTTATTTACTGTAATCAGAGAATACAGGGAAATTCTGTAAATTAAATTACAGTAACACTACTGTAAATTTTACAGTAACTGGCTGGCAACCCTGCTGCCAGTATTATAATGTAAAATTTACAGTAATTTTTTAACAGTGTGGATATTTAAAGCTGAAGTGTGCAATTTCTATAGAATTACAAAAAAAAAAATGCTATTTTCCTGAATCCTCCCTTCCATTGGTTGGACAGATAGTCGTGTGCAGTCTGGATTGAATTTATTCCACAAGAAATGTATGTCTATGGAGTTGTTCTTGTAGTCTGCACCCAAAAACAAGTGACCAGTGCAGACTGATTCACAAACGAATGCTCGTATTAGTGCATGAAACACATACAGTGACTAGTGTAGTCATATGAGCTGGTTCTTTTAATGAATAGTATGTAAAGACAAATGATCAGTTTGAAAAAGTCAGATTTTTTTCTTTTGTGGTAAATGAATACATATATACTGAGCAAAAAAAGAAACACTTGCAAATGCTTTTTATTTCAGGGAATGTCTTTATGTGTAAACATTCAACAACTGAGAAATAAACTGATCAAATCTCACATTTGATATTTGACCAACAGAAATGGAATAATGAGTCCCTGAACGGAGTTCTTGCTGTGAGATGTTTCTCCACTCTTCCAACAAGGCACTTGACAGTCCTCAAACACGTATTAGAGGACACGTGGTTTGGCACTGCAAGGACGTATACTGAATAAAAATACAGTATACTGAAAAGGGGATGTTATATTCAGGGCTGGGTGGGTTACTTTTAAAATGTATTTCACTAGAGATTACAAAATACATGCTTTAAAAAGTCATTTGTAACGTGTTTCGTTACATTACTCAAGTTTAGTAACTTAATCTAAATACTTTGGAATACTAATAAGTGTGGAACAAACACAAAAAAGGTCATTGCAAGTTTTTATCTCACAATTATGACTTTTTCCCTCAGAATTGTGTGATATAAGGTTGCAATTGTGAGTTATAAAGTCAGAATTATGAGATGTAAACTCGCAATATTGAGAAAAGTCTGAATTATGAGATATAAACTCACATACTAAATACATCACCCGAAATGCAAACTCACAATTGTGAGGGGGGAAAAAAAAAGTCACAGTGACGAGTGAATTATAAAATGACTCACAAAACATGAAAACAGTCGTGGATCATCAGGTCATGACAGGACCGTTCAGTTCAGTCATGAACTAAATAAAAATGACAACATTTTTATGATCCTCTTAAAAGTATTAAAATGATGAAACTGAACTCGTCTTTTTCAGACGGTCAGAGTCAGAGAATCACCAATCGCTGTTTAAATGACATTAAAACTCAAAGTAATCACTTTGGTAATCTAAAACACTTTTCAGATGGAACTGTAATCTGATTACCACCCATTTAAAATGAAATACAGTGACTCAAATTTTGCATTTTAAATACGTAACTAAGTTACTTGTATTTCGTTATTCCCCAACCCTGGTATATATATGTTGCAAGCACATTTTAACAATTCCAAATCATATCAACTACTATTAATTTAGTATATAATCATTTATAATTGATATTTAATTATTGGAAGTGAAAAACACCACATTCAGACGTGCAGGTTTTCTTTTACAGGTAAAATGGGCCAAAAAAAAAAAAAAAAAGATTTAACTCCCACTGAAAAATCTAATTATTAAATGCCTATGAGAATGATGCAATACTAATGTAATACTAGAAGAAGAAGAAGAAGAGTAAAGTTAACTGCAAAAGAATTAAGAATTAAGCTGAAGCATTAGGTGTGAAATCATCCGGAACTCTTTAGTTTCCAATTTCACCCTTTTCCAGAACTGCAACTTACCTGGAGTCTCCAGAAGTAGGAGGTGTCAGGATCTCAGAGACTTAAAGGGTTAGTTCACCCCAAAATGAAATTTCTGTCATTAATTCCTCTCCCTCGTGTCGTTCCACACTCAATAGACCTTCGTTCATCTTCAGAACACAAATAAAGATATTTTTGATGACAGAATGCTGTCAGATTTCCTTCCGAACCTTGCACTTTGAAGCTTCAAAAAGTTTTAAAGTTCGCAAAAAAACCCACTTATAAATAAAATACTAATCCATATGAATTTAGTTGTTTAGTCCAAATTCTCTGAAGAGACTCGACCGCTTTTTTTTTAATGATGAACAGATTTAATTTAGGCTTTTACTCGCATGTAAACAATGATCAGCGAACATAAGCAGAAGCTCAACCGAGCCTGAATAACGCAAAGACCAAACCGTTCGAGCTTCCGGAAGAGGTTTGCTCTTGTGAATTATTCAGGTTCGGTTGAGCTTCGGAGATCCTTTCTATGGAAGGAAATCTGACAGCAATCTGTCATCGAAAATATCTTAATTTGTGTTCTGAAGAGATAAAGGTTAATCGGGTTTGGAATGACATGAGGGTGAGGAATTAATGACAAAATTTGCATTTTGGGGTGAACTAACCCTTTTATAAAAAAAATAAAAAAATCCTGAAATGTGACCCCCACTTAATACAGGGTTTCTAGTCAAATTTAAGACCACTATGAATGAAATTTAAGACCTACTGTATATCACAAAATCAAAAAAAAATAAATAAAAAAAATACAGCAAACAGTAGTAACAGGGAAAAGGCACACTCGCAGTTAATATCCTAGGATAAACAGGTCAAAGGGCAGGCGGATAAACAGCAAAACGAGAAAACAGGCAGGACCAGACAGGCAAAAAAACAGGAATAACGCTCAGAACTGTTACAGCGGAACAAGACTTCGCACATGACAAGTGTGTGAGGGTTAACTTAAATAGGGACATCGATTGGCTACAGCTGGGCAATGATTAACATGAGGGTAAGGGACTTATGGGAAATGTAGGAGTCCATGATATGAGCGGGCGACCTCTGGTGGCAGGTGGATGGAGGACAACGGAACGGATTCATGAATGTAGGACAATTAAGACCTGTTTAAAATTATTTAAGCTGTAGAAGGGTAAGGGTAAGGGTAGTCGTGGCCTAGTGGTGAGGGAGTCGGGCTTGTAATCTGAAGGTTGCAGGTTCGATTCCCACGCTGGCAGGAATTGAAAGTGGGGATTGTGAATAATCAACACTCTCTCCACCTTCGATACCATGACTAAAGTGTCCTTGAGCAAGACATCTACCCCTAATTGCTCCCCTTGTAAGTCGCTTTGGATAAAAGCGTCTGCTAAATGATGAAAAAAAAATAGAACTCAATACTTCAGTGACTTTTTAAGACCTAATATTTTGATTTTTTAACATTTTAAGACCCCAGGGAAACCCTGTAATAAGAAGGTTGTGAAATACATGAAGTCTGCTTTTTAAAGGCTTTATAGACATTGACACTTGAGGGACCAGCATCAGTTCAATTCAACAGCAATGTGGCGAGCGAGTCAATAGACAATAAGACCTTTCAGGGTAGGAGATGGTATATAAAAATGTATCTGTATGAAATGTTACCGCATATGGTAAGTAGCACTCTTAGCTAGTGATTCCTCAACACTGATTTTATATGCAGACTTTCATCTAGAGCAACTAAAAATGAGGAATGCTGCAAAACAAGTGATTCATCCTCAGAAGATGATTTTACATATACAGCAGGATGAGCGAGGATGAGGATTAATGCTCTTTATCTTTACACAGAAACTGTTGCCATTTGGGATGTTGGTCCTACTTTGTTGTCTACTGTTTAAAATATATAGTAGAGTACAGCCAGTGAAGGAACCCTGGTGCCCTAAATACAGTGAAAAAAACAAATGTTAAGGTATTAATGTTTTCCTGTTCAGATTGTTTCATTGAAATTGATTGCCTTCTTTTTTTCCATTGTTTTCTCAATACATATTTGTGTATTTAAAAAATCACATGCCCTCATAATCTTTAGTCAAAATAACTTCCCCTCCATCGTCTCCGATTATATGTTTACTGGGGCAAGGGTGGGGCAACCTGTCACTCAAATGAGATCGACCAATAGCAAACCAGAACCATTCAACTATATCCAATCAATTCCTTGTGGACAATATCAAGTTCCATCCTACATTTGTTCTTGTGTGAGAAACCGTTTCATGCAGACATACGTAACAATAGGGAAGCAAACCACAACTTCTAATTCAATTTTAACTCAAAAATAAACTGAACTAAACTAGAATGGATGGATGGATGGATGGATGGATGGATGGATGGATGATGGATGGATGGATGGATGGATGATGGATGGATGGATGGATGGATGGATGGATGGATGATGGATGGATGGATGGATGGATGGAGGATGGATGGAGGATGGATGATGGATGGATGGATGGATGGATGATGCATGGATGGATGGATGGATGGATGGATGATGGATGGATGGATGAATTATGGGTAGTCGTGGCCTAGTGGTGAGGGAGTCGGGTTTGTAACCTGAAGGTTGCTGGTTCGATTCCCACGCTGGCAGGAATTGAAGGCGGGGATTGTGAATGAACAGCACTCTCTCCACCTTCGATACCATGACTAAAGTGCCCTTGAGCAAGACACCTAACCCCTAATTGCTCCCCTTGTCAGTCGCTTTGGATAAAAGCGTCCGCTAAATGATGAAAAATGAAAAAAAAAAAGAATTAAAAATTACATATGCAAAAAAATTACATTGCAAAAAATTATTTTGGGCCAAACAAAAAAAAAAAAAAAAAAAAAGAAATCCCTCTCATACTGTATTTCCATGAAATGTCCAGATGTTTTACTTATGTTGTTTTTTTTTGTATTTCCCATTATTATCAGTATACTCTAATTAGCAATTTTCTCTATTTCAGTAAAAAATTATTGAAATCAGCAGGATAGCACACATACTTTACAATGTATAGACGTCACTATGTATAATGCTCTGAAAGAAATGTTCTCGGAGCAAAACATAATGTCTTCATTATTTTGATTTTGTCGTGAGAAATGACCAGGACCAGGTTCTCGACTGGACCATAAATAGCCAGAGAAAGTGTCAAGCACTAGATGATTAGCTCATGTATTTACTCGTTTCACACACCAGTGCAAAATGAAATGTCCACAAAAAACCTTTGGCTTGAAACGTGACACTATGACCCCACATCCGAGCGCTACTCCCACTCTCCTGCCAGTTACAATTACTACAGCAAAAAGCACATGGCAAGTACCTGCTTGAAAAACATATCTTTGGTAATCTTCAGCAGCAGTGGGATGCTAAAGCCCTGTCGCCTCTTAAATAGGCTTTATGAGAGAGTAAATGCGTCTAGTTTAGCTTATAAAACATTTAACAGTGTAAGGTAAGGGGGGACAGCCCTCAGTCATTATTTATAGGTGGACAAAAACATCTGGGGGGTGTGTGTGTGTGGGGGGGGTCTCATTTGCCGTACAGGACAGCAAAAATATAAACGGCAAAACTGCACAATAACCCTCATGACCACATGCAAATTAAAAACAAGCTAATTTATCATGCACCGGTCGACCACTGTTGATGAGGCCCTTCATTTCTCTCGAAGCGCTTTTGGGAATTAAAAAAACAAGGCTTATAAATGGGTTGAGTGGAATATTCATATGAACCTGCTGATATTCAGGCTAGCATTAGTAAGAACATGCTTCAATTACATATAAAATGTCACCGTAAAATCACAATAAATAAAACACTCAGAAGGATTAAACTTGACTGCATATCATTGGAATTTACAGATAGATTTATGTAGCCTAATTTAAAGCGGTGGCTGATTATGATTTCACTTTTTTAATTTTAGCTAGTGTGTAATGTTGCTGTTAGAGCAGAAACAACATCTGCAAAGATATGATGCTCAAAGTTCGAGATATTTTCTTTCAGATAATTCTGTTTAAGGACTACAACAAATGGCTGGTAGAGACTTAGTGACACCACAAACCCAAAAATTTGCATAAACCCCGCCCCCAAGAACATGCAACGAAGGGGGCGGGGCCATGTTGGGCTGCTTTAGAGAAGAGGAAGAGTTGATGTAGTCGAGTGTTGTTGATGCCGTCATTTTACACCGGACTGCTTCACAAACGAGGGTCAATTCAAGGAAAAAAGATGAACATGACGACACATGCTAGTGATGAGTTGATCAACTCCACAGAAACTACATCAATTTATCCTCTAGCCGTTCAGAAACGTCTAAAAGTTGGAACTTCTTCCTGAGTCTCTCCATCAGTGTCGACTCCGGTTTGAACAATGTAAGGCTGAACACAGTTACTGATAATTTTCATTTTGTCTGCGTGAGATTCTCCAGCTTTGTTGTTGTTGAGCTGTTAAAGCTCCGCCCTCTTATGGAAAGGGGGCCGGGAGCAGCATGCTCTTTTTTTTAAATTTGATAAAAAGATGTGCACAAACTATGACGGAAACACCTTTACCAAACAAATCCTTCAATGTGCAACGACAAAAAGAGAGTCATGTGACTTTGCCTCAACAGCGGATGTGATTGATAACTGAACTAACCAGCAGACCAATTTCATCACAATGCATCTCAAATGTTCGTTTGGTCATTCTGAAATGCCTGAGCCAAAGTCTGTGTTATAATTCCATGTCAAAACTGACTCAAACAATACGTTCCCAAACATTTCATCTGCACACTCCGAATCACTTATGATGAAAGAAAAAAAGAAGTAGAGTGGCTTTCCCGATTGCAACAACCTCCATTTTGATTACAGATATTTTGTGGCAGCTTCCCAAGAAGTGGAGATTTTGTTAACCTTTGTCCACGAGGATTGAAACTGTGCCTCATTCACAAATGTTTTATGCAATATTCCAGTTTAATTTGGATGTAAACATAGGTTCTGGCTTTCATTGTAAGTTAAAATGTTCATCAAAACACATTCCTTTGTGTTAAACAGAAAGAAAGAAATGCACACAGGTTTGGAATTGCATTATTTTTCAATCCGGGGTGTGCTACCCCTTTAAGAACTAAGGAACTAAATTAGATGTAAATTTTCCTTGCATGATGACAGTACGTAGTTACATGTACTGACAGAATGTACTAAATATATAATACATGAACTGGAGCATGTAAGACACTTAAACCTCACCTCATCATAGACGCTGTCATTCTTCTCGAAGTCTCCAGCCTTCCTCGGAAGCACGTGGACATGGACATGCTGTAATTACAAGACGAACAGAGGAGCGGTTAATCGAAAAACTCCTTCATTCAGCAAAGCTGAGGTCACTGTCAGAGAAAGTAAGGACAGGTACGCTCAACTACCCTCCATATCACTTCCTTCATTACAACAGTCTTCTGGCAGCTTCGCGGCGTTAACTTCTCTGAAATCATGCAAGAGTTACTGTAAATTCCACCAAGCGTGCATCCGTAAACCTCTAAGACTACTTCTTTTTGGGTTTTTAAAACTTAAATTGACTTTGTCAGATGTCCTTGGTGAATTCCCTTCTGCAATATGCTGTCACAAACTTGGCCATCTGCACGGTTAGTTTGCAAAATTGTGCTTTCCTTGGGTGCACATTAGCAACGTAATTTGAGTCCCAGTAGAACACGCTCTGTTTTAATGAACAAAACATTAGCTATTGTGTATACAGTGCCAACCCAACATATTTACAGTCTTTTGACTGAATCTTTCTATTTATTTAGCAAAGTCATGTGGTGCGACCAACAAAGTTAAGTGATTATGTCATGGAAAGGACCCCTTCGGACCCTGTATGTCAAGGTCGGTGAGTCTATTAAATGATCAGATATGCATTATCAAGGATGTGTGGTCCCCAAAAACTTTAAATTATAAATATTAAAAAACCCTAACCCTAAACCTTAACCCTAACCCTAACCTAACCTAACCTAACCTAACCTAACCTAACCTAACCTAACCCTAACCTAACCTAACCTAACCCTAACCCTAACCTAACCTAACCCTAACCTAACCTAACCTAACCCTAACCATAACCTAACCTAACCCTTAACCCTAACCCTAACCCTAACCTAACCTAACCTAACCTAACCTAACCTAACCTAACCTAACCCTAACCTAACCTAACCTAACCCTAACCCTAACCTAACCCTAACCTAACCTAACCTAACCTAACCCTAACCCTAACCTAACCTAACCCTTAACCCTAACCCTAACCCTAACCCCAACCCTTAACCCTTAACCCTAACCCTAACCTAACCTAACCCTAACCCTTAACCCTAACCCTAACCTAACCTAACCCTTAACCCTAACCCTAACCTAACCCTAACCTAACCTAACCTAACCTAACCCTTAACCCTTAACCCTTAACCCTAACCTAACCTAACCTAACCCAACCCTAACCCTTAACCTTAACCTTAACCCTAACCCTAACCTAACCTAACCCTGACCCTTAACCCTAACCCTAAACCTAACCCTAACCCTTAACCTTAACCTTAACCCTAACCCTAACCTAACCTAACCCTGACCCTTAACCCTAACCCTAACCCTAAACCTAACCCTTAACCCTAACCCTAACCCTAACGTACCAAGCTTATCTTGAAAAAGCAGTTAGATTTTGTTAGTTCAGACTGTAAAAGTGGTGCAACCCCCCCCCAAAAAAAAACAAACAAAAAAAAACAAAAAAAACCCTCGATATTAATGAAGAATTTATATTTATAACTAATTTATAATTAAAAAAACTGATTAAGAAGATGTGTACACTCAAAAAACTTTTTACTTGATGGTTACACCACTTGACTAGAAAACCCCTATGGACATTTTTGCAAATAATCGAAAAATAAAGAATTATTTTCGTGTGACTTTTACCCTAGTAAAACTAAGAGATAGAACGGCATGGTTGCTTTACCAAATGAGTTTATCATCTCATGTTTGTTTTTGTTAACACCATCGGTTAGGTTTAGGCAGGGGTGCGTTAACCATGCTGACTGCATGAAAATGATATTATTTGAATAATTATTTATGGGAATGTGCAGCAGTGACAACTGCCTTCTATAAACAAACTCTCACACTGATCAATTTTCAGGACTCACAACTGCATTTTCAGTGAGGTAAGCCCTGCTGTGTGAATGGAACCGGACCGGACAAATATAGTGTTGTGTGACAACACACAGTGCTGTTTATGAATACAATGAATATAATCAGCTGAAGGCTTCAGATCCAGCGCTGCATGCTGAATCAATGCTTCAATAATTTCAGGTGGTTTAAAATCTGGGGACGGAAAACAGGAATTGTGATATTGCTTAAATGTGGTAATTAAACTTTAAATGGCTATAATTAAATACAAGCATGGCATGTTTCAAAATAAAAGCGTAATAAAAAGCTGTTCTCACGCATTTAAAGCAGTTTGCAATCACCAAATAGCCCACATTTATGCCCAATGTTAGTTTTGATCTATTGATGATGAATAATGAATGTTTTGTGTAATTTATCAAATCTGTAAACTCACTTTTCTGCCAGGATAGTTTAGATGGCACTTTCTTTTTATATTATCACTGTATAATGCGTGCAATAACGTAATTCTTGTAAGCTGATTGATACTCAAGAGATTTCTATTTTAAAAAATGCTGTTCTTTTTAACTTTTTATCCAATATATATATATATATATATATATAAAGCAACACAGCTGTTTCCAACATTGATAATAAATCAGTATATCAGAATGATTTCTGAAGGATCAGGTGACACTGAAGACTGGAGTAATGATGCCGAAAATTCAGCTTTGCATCACAGAAATAAATTATATTTTTTAAGTATATTAAAATATAAAACCATTATTTTAAATCATAAAAATATTTCATAATATTACTGTTTTTTCTGTATTTTTGATCAAATAGAAAGACATTACATCATAGAAAGGAATGGACCTCATGCATAGCCTGTATGTCACTATCAGTGAGTCTATCATGGGGATAAAAATATAAATTTGTACAAACTTACTAAGCTTACCTTGAAAAATATTTGGTTAGTTTTTGTTTTTCAGACTGTAAAATATCAAGTGGTACAACTCCCCAAAAACTTGACATTAATGAAATATTTATATTTATAATTAATGTAAGAGACTTAAGAGCGTAAGAGACTTCTTTAAAAAAAATGAAAAATAGTAATGTGTCCAAACTTTTGACTGATGTGTTTTTAGAAACCAGAATATATATATATATATATATATATATATATATATATATATATATATATATATATATAAAAGTTTACCCCGCCAATCCATGAATAATGATATTACAAACTATACATATGTTTTAACCATTACATTTGATGAGCAAAAATGGAACAGTTCTAGTTTCGCTGGTATTTGTAGTTGAAAGCTTAACAAAAGGCGGGGGGGGGGGGGGGGGAAGAGATGCAAAAAGAGATATAAAACTGTCACTGTTCTTTGAAGTTCTCTGTAAAAGATATTTAAATGTATAAAAAAAAAAAAAATCAAAGTCACATATCAAGACAAATGGAGGCCTGTCACCATCCTCCCCCAGTAGTTTTGTAATGTGTGATCATTCGCTATTAATGTATCAGAGCTTTCTGCATGAAGACAAGTGACATGACAGTGTAATGTGGACAGCATACATAAAAACCTGGAAAAATAAAAGAGCAGATACAGACTAGATTGCGATTGGTTTCTCCTTGAAAAAAGTCATGTAAAGCTTAAACGAACATGATTTTATGACAAAGCGTATTCTGATAGTTCCATCTAATCAGCAAGAGCCTATCGTTAACCCGACGCACATCGGGATCAAACAATATTATCATCTGCCGGCCAAACCGTCAACTTTTTGGAGGTTTTCGCACCGTGCTGAATTATACCAGGGTGTAATAACCTAATTACAGTGCTTTTTAATTCATTTTTCATTAGTCTGTTGTGATAAACAGCTCAGGCTTGGTGAATAAGTATTTATAAATGTTACAAACAAGATAACATGTTTGGAGGCATCTGCTTTGTTGCAATGCATTTTCTATTTAATGAGTGCATTTGCATAATGTCTGCATTATTAAACTCATCTACCTTGAGGAAAGTATGGAGAAATACAGCGCACACACAAAACCATCTCGTCAAGAAGACTTTTAGAGGCCGCTTAGCCTGGAGAAGGAAAGCTCAGTAGACCAGAGCGAGTGGCAAAGGGCCACCAACTGAATAGTGCAGAAAATTGGAAGGATAAAATGAATGATTTTAAGAGCAGCGTGACAAGGTGCAGGGAAATACGGACGGGAGTTTTGGGTCAGAGTCTGATATTCATTGCAACTCATTCTACATGATAAAGATTGTGGATTACCTTGTACAAGATTTTATTAGCCTAGTTTCATCTTAAATGCTTAAAAAAAAAATCAATCAATCAATCAATCAATCAATCAATCAATCAATCAATCAATAAAATAAAATAAAATAAAATAAAATAAAATAAAATAAATTAAAATAAAATAAAATAAAATAAAATAAAATAAAAAATAATAAAATAACATAAAAAATAAAATAAAATAATAAAATAAAATAAAAAATAAAATAAAATAAAATAATAAAATAAAATAAAATGACATAAAATAAAATAAAATAAAATAAAATAAAATAAAATAAAATAAAATAAAATAAAATAATACCACATATTGTATGGGGAATAGCAGCATCCCAGACTACAAGAGTTTACACAGAGTTAAATGGAAATCAAATTCAATTCAATTTGTGTAACCAAAATACCAATAATGCCCAGAAAAAAAACAATTAAAAAAAACGTTTGACTTTCAATTATAAAGAAGAGCAAAATACACAAGGACTCTTATTTTGAAATGTCCATATTATTGCGGGCTGATTCTTCAGATGAGAGAGATAAAATATGCATTCTTACAACTGTCACTAAAACATTATATAAAGACCATAAAGTAGACATCAAATCGATCTCATTAGCAATTTCTTGCCATAAATGTGCCCAATTCATTGATTGGAAATCCCTCTGAAGCGCTGTTGCACGACAGCGCCACCTTTGTGACATCCACCGCGTCTCTACAGCGCATGTGGGAACGTCAGCGGGAGTAAACCGTTCTCGAGCACACAGAACGAGCAGGTGCGAAACGCGTAGGGCGAGGGAAGATTTTCCACTAGTTATTCGAATGTGGATGCTTTCATTATCGGGCAGATACAATTATTAGAGGATAAAAAAATAAAATAAAACCAAAAAACGTGTGGCCGTTAATATACCTGGGCGGCCCGCCGAAGTAAAGTCTATGTGTGGGAAGCACTGCTGAGTAAATAAAACACCAGAAAATGCTATATTATAAAATGGATAACTCCAGTCCTAGATCCTGATTGATTATAGCATTCCAGCTGTGCTAAAATACATCATATAGTAACAGTTAAGTTAAGCACTCATAGGAAACACGTTCTGTTTTTGTTTACTGTAATGTGCCTAAAAACACATAAATTGTATTGAATAAAAACATTCTTAATTCATAATAAGTGTAAATATGATGGCTGAAAGTTGAGCAAATAATATATCTTTCTTTTATTTAATCATCAGATTTTCCTCTATGGTTCAAGTCACACTGTGGTATCAGTTTCCGAAGTGGTTATCCTCTCACGAGTCATCAAATTGTTAATGTAGATGTCAACCAACCTTATAAACTCAGAATACCTTTCTTCAAGCTTGATTTCCACAAAGAGAGACAGAGAGAGAGAGAGAGAAACAAATCTGCAACTGCAACTAACTTCTACTGGAATAAAAGGTTTGTAAAGTGCCCGCTCTTCTAATTAAAACAGATGTTTTTAATTAGCTTTTGACGATGAACAAATGTGCAAAATGGCCGCACTGCTATTTATATTGTTTAGGTTAAATCCAGTCAGACAAGTAGACAAATGCATGTTGTCACCAACAGCTGGCCTCCAATTAAGACATCGGGGGTCAAAAGCAATGGAGGCTCACAGCCCAAACTACCTATTAGAGGAACAGACATCTTTCCCCCTATCTTTCCAGTCATCCACTAGCATTACTCAAAGCTGATGTTCAGACTGCAGGCAAATCAGATTTTTTCTCAAACTGGATCTATTCAGGCACATCATACACACTATTAATTGCATGTCACCAAATAAGATGTGTGTTTCCAAACACAACCGTGGGTTGCTTTGGAAACGACGTAGGCATACCCACGTTTCTGACGAGGATTTCAAAACAGATGAAGGAAAAACTGAGGCCCATCATCTCACACTTCAAATATAAGCTCCCAGTGAAGTCGTAGTGCAGAACTCCACCGTCGTTTTCGTACGAAAACCGGACGAGACTGGTATTCGGCCGCGGAATACGGTTGCCAATCTTGTATTTGAGTCTTTAATACATTTACATTTATTCATTTGACAGACGCTTTTATCCAAAGCGACTTACAAGGGGAGCAATTAGGGGTTTCATGTCTTGCTCAAGGTCACTTTAGACATGGTATCGAAGGTGGAGAGAGTGCAGTTCATTCACAATCCCCACCTTCAATTCCAGCCAGAGTGGGAATCGAACCAGCAACCTTCAGATTACACATTTACATTTATTCATTTGACAGACGCTTTTATCCAAAGTGACTTACAAGGGGAGCAATTAGGGGTTTCATGTCTTGCTCAAGGTCACTTTAGACATGGTATCGAAGGTGGAGAGAGTGCTGTTTATTCACAATCCCCACCTTCAATTCCAGCCAGAGTGGGAATCGAACCAGCAACCTTCAGATTACACATTTACATTTATTCATTTGACAGACGCTTTTATCCAAAGTGACTTACAAGGGGAGCAATTAGGGGTTTCATGTCTTGCTCAAGGTCACTTTAGACATGGTATCGAAGGTGGAGAGAGTGCAGTTCATTCACAATCCCCACCTTCAATTCCAGCCAGAGTGGGAATCGAACCAGCAACCTTCAGATTACACATTTACATTTATTCATTTGACAGACGCTTTTATCCAAAGTGACTTACAAGGGGAGCAATTAGGGGTTTCATGTCTTGCTCAAGGTCACTTTAGACATGGTATCGAAGGTGGAGAGAGTGCTGTTTATTCACAATCCCCACCTTCAATTCCAGCCAGAGTGGGAATCGAACCAGCAACCTTCAGATTACACATTTACATTTATTCATTTGACAGACGCTTTTATCCAAAGTGACTTACAAGGGGAGCAATTAGGGGTTTCATGTCTTGCTCAAGGTCACTTTAGACATGGTATTGAAGGTGGAGAGAGTGCTGTTTATTCACAATCCCCACCTTCAATTCCTGCCAGCGTGGGAATCGAACCAGCAACCTTCAGGTTACAAGCCCAACTCCCTCACCATTAGGCGACGACTATTCATGATTGCGTTCACACACAGTATGGCTATTTAAGAAAGTTTTAACCCAAACTCACACCTGTAAATTTTCAGGCCTCACAACCGAATTCTTGAAAAACCTGCGGTGTGTGAACAGAACCGGACTGGACAAGCAGTTGTCCGTCAGGTCAGACAGTGCGAGAGAGCCTTTTTTAATTTTAATTTTAGTAACTTACAGCGACGGAGATATGAGCTGTGTGAGATATGGGTAGTCGTTGCCTAATGCTGAGGGAGTCGGGCTTGTAACCTGAAGGTTGCTGGTTCGATTCCCATGCCGGCAGGAATTGAAGGTGGGGATTGTGAATCAACAGCACTTTCTCCACCTTCAATACCATGACTAAAGTGCCCTTGAGCAAGACATGAAACCCCTAATTGCTTCCATTGTAAGTCGCTTTGGATAAAAGTGTCTGCCAAATGAATAAATGTAAATGTGTAATCTGAAGGTTGCTGGTTCGATTCCCACGCCGGTGGGGATTGTGAATGAACAGCACTCTCTCCACCTTCAATACCATGACTAAAGTGTCCTTGAGCAAGACATCTAACGCCTAATTGCTCCCCTTGTAAGTCGCTTTGGATAAAAGTGTCTGCCAAATGAATTAATGTAAATGTGTAATCTGAAGGTTTTAGATCCAGTCACTGTTCTCCACCGAAGCTGTTCCGGTCAGTTTTGTGTTCTGTGCATGACTCAATGATGCACGGGATGTGAGATGCGAGTATAACGGTTAAATAAAGCCGTCCGGCTAGCGAGTCTTTACATTGAAGCTTCTGTTGGTTAATGAAGTGTTGAACGATGAACTCAACTGGACTCTTGTCGTGCACAAAGTGATAAGACTTTTTTTATGGACGTCACAACATTTGATATTACTTTGGTCACTGTCACTACGGTAAGAGAATGTCTTGACTCTTGTTGCACATTCATACAGATAGTATTGAGAACAGTTGTTGTGTGAACAGGAGATTTCAAGACTCAAACCTGTAAGTCAATACAGTTGTCAATCCCAAAAATTGACAGCGTTCCTTGCTGTAGTCAAGGCCGGCTTCACTGCGCGGTGCTTCCATCACCTGTTTTGACGTTATCGTTGTGTGTCGCATTAAGTGACGCAAAAGACAATCTGAAATCTGATTTGAGCAGCCAGAGTGTCCAGACTGAGACGCATCTGTACAAAACTGATTTGAATCGCATTTTAAACCACCTCCAAACGTGGTTTGTATTAGATTTTTTTTTCTTTTTTCTTTTTGCCGTCCAGACTTTCAGAAACCCATCTGGATATGCAAAACAAATCACATTTTTGCTGGCAGTCTGAGCATGGCCTTAGTGCACTGAATTGCTGGAAAGCATTTTTTGGCCATCATAGGTATGTTTTAGACAAAAATACCATCTCAAAATTATAGTTCCTGAAACTGTGATGCCTTCTAATCTACCTCATTTTTGCTCAAAATGTAATGCAATTTCAGAAAACACTGCAAATTGCTTAAAAAAAAAAAAACGGTATGAGGAGAGGGTGGCTCCAACTGGTCCCACTCCCAAAACACACCAGAACAAAAAAAAAAAGAAGAAGAATAAGTTTGACATTTAAATAATCCACAGCGCTGTTAGTTAATAATGTGCATTGCGAATGCAAAGTGCTACAGATTTTTTCACATTTATGTAATGTTGCCCATTACCATGCCATTATCTTGCAATAACTGAAATAATAAAAATGAATCGATCAATTATACACTACAGTTCAAAGCTTGGGGTTGTTTGTCCTTTTTTTTTTTCAACCAAGGTTGCATTCGTTTGATTGAAAATAAAGTAAGTAATAATATATTGAGTATATATTGTGAAATATTATTACAATTTAAAATAACCATTCCTTCAGTCTTTATTCTAATATGCTGAATTTGTGCTCAAGAAACATTTCTCATAATAATTAATGTACACTATGCAGTTTTTCGTCCGCTAGAGGTCGCCTATTCAAAACAAAGGCGTAGCTTGATGAGTTTGAGCGTGAACTCTTGGGACATGCGGTCTTCACCTCACAGCCGGTGGAAAAGAATCGGGATGCGACTCGGGCAGAAATCATATTCATGGATGCGATTATTAACATTACTGTAGTATGAAGCAGAGCTGAAGCTGGAATGACACGACACGCCTCGTGAGCAGCGGGACTTTTATTATGACACCGTCGCAGCTTCCGCTTTTTCCGGTCATGAGTATGAGGTAATACCGCTCTGTTTATCATATTAGATACATTTGATTGTGTTGAACATGATTTTCTCTGTGCATTCAGATAAATGCGGATATGTCGCCATTGACGTCCCGGGTCGAAATTGTGATTTTCTCACGGTTTACAAACAGTTGCAAACATTTGGGATATTGTATTATGTCTATTATGTCTATATTCATAACTTTAAATACGTAATTGATTTACGTCCCACATTCTGTCCTTACATGAGCTTTTTTTGTTTTGTTTTTTTCATACAGGCCAGCGTATGTCTGAAAAACCATTTGCTAAAAGGTCCACATTTGGTGAGGCTGCGAGAGAGCGGCTATTTGATCGATGTAAACGCAATAACAACAAGACCTCTGGTTAGGTGAGTGTACACCACCGAGCTCCAAACATACAGTGGGATACATTTTGTGGACATGTTTTCTCGCGGACCGAAAAACAACAAGATAATGATAATAACATGAACACAACATGCGTCATCTCTCAGGTTGATCAAAAAGCGGTCTGGGAACTGTCCGTCGGTCGGGAACATCATAATGGACCTCTAATAAGATGAGAAGAGCAAATAAAGTTTCTGAATCCGAAACCCTCCGAAAATAGACGTCCTTGCTGAGAAATGATGATTAAACAAGTTCTAAATCCATCACAAATGGCAAGCCGTTGTTCGGAACAGTCCAAACACAACTCAGTTATGCTGGTAATGATGAATATGCTCAGGAGTTTTTTAACTCTGAACCATCACACAGTGTAGGCAAGATAAATAACCATCCAAAGCAAGACAAATGACTGAATTCCTAAGTCACTCCCCAGTTTTCTGCTAGATAGAGTGTACGGAAACCCAATTTCACCATATGAATACTTAGATCTGTCTTCTGTCTTCATATAGCTCCAGGCAGAGAGGTTAGTAAAAATGTATTCGTTTCTATAGAGTGCAGCTCCTTTATTCAATCATAGATCCATTTTTTTTCCCCCGTCCTCCTTGTACTCCCGGCACCAAGCACCTGATTGCAATAACGTGAGTGATAAATGAACCCGACGCTTTAGCAAAGCAGATGTGCTATATGCAAGCGATAATCTGTTTTCATAAAAGAACTAGGCGGGGTTCTAATTTAGAGTAACTCCATGTTCGAAATTAGTTTATCAATTATGAAAAGTGCACCATTTGGTTTAAGAACACTGAAAACATGCTATACAGTACATTTCCCCCCCCTTTTTGTGCTGTCCACAGATATGCACTGCGTTTCTGATAAGGACTGACTTTAGCTGTGTCCGAAACAGCCAATATATACTAATAATGTTATATTGGCAAACAATTTTATTCCCTATAGCCTCTAGTTCGCTGTTTAATACCCATAATGCATGATGATTTATTGTGTATAAGTGTTATACAACTTGCTGAACACTATATTGCCCATAATCCAATGTGGAGCTAAAATAAAACAATAATAATAATAAAAAAATAGGACACAGCTTGCAGTTTCCATTATTCCTCCAGTCTTTAGTCACACTGGTACTACTCTTTTACTTTTTTAATTACAATATAAAATTAGTTTTGTTCTATTTTAGCATATTTTAAAATGTCATTTATTCCTGTGATGCAAAGATGAATATTCAGCATCATTACTGCATGTCTTCAGTGTCACATGATCCTTCAGAAATCCTTCTAATATGCTATTCAAGAATCTTTATTATTATTATTATTATTATTATTATTATTATTATCATCGATATTAAAAACAGTTTAACTGTGATACACTACCATTTAAGTGTTTGTGGTAAGGAACATTAAAAAATAAAACATTAATAATTGATCACCAATCATAACTGACCACCAAATCAGCATATCAGAATGTTTAATAGAACATTTTTTATTAAATATTTTCATATATTTTCATTTTGATTAAAACAAAACCATGACAAAGTATTCATAATTCTAACCATTTTTCTGAAGTTTTTTTTTTTTTTCTTCTTCCTTTTTTTGTGGGCATTGGGTTCATTCTTGTGAAAAAAAAAGGAAAATCTGAAATCCATTTCTCTTTGACCACTTTTGTATTGACAATCTACACCATCTTATTGTGAGCACACACCGGCTGAAAAATAGCTTGAGTTATTAAATTGGCAAATAAAAATAAAGATTAAAAGAGGCTCCGCGGGGACAACTTGCAATCGTTTTTCGCCATTTTACACAAGCTCTGTTTGGGGGCATTTTTCAAAGCACATCAAATCAGCCTGTAAACTGTCCTGACTGTGAGACTTTGGGGCAATCAATAATTCATGGTGCTTATTTTATACGTGATTTAAAAACTGGTCAGGCAAGATGGCAGCTGGCCTCTGCGCTGAATTAAAATCCTGACTATCTGTTTCCTTTATCCCAGATTGACTGTAACAGGCAATCTTAACTATGCAAGCGCTCTGGAAAGCTCGGCCAAACGGACAAACCAGAATTACATTCTGCAATGCCGTTGTGGCCAGAAGTGGTGATTTAGAATGGGTCTTTGGCAGCGGGCTGGAACTCGAGCATTGCCATTAATCGAATGACTGCGATGCTGTTTTTCTCTGCTGGGGAGGATTGATGTTCCCAGCGTGCTGCGTGGGGCTAATGAGCATGAGGGAGATGAGACGTAGGGGAAAAAGCAACATTAACAACACCAACAAATAGACAGTAGGACCAACAGTTTCCAAACCCATCCATTAAGAACTAGTGAATATTTATGGTGCTTCCAAACATCTTTTTTTTCCTCTCTCTCTCCCTGTTTTTGCTCTTTTATTCACTGTTTTGTGTTTATAAACAGCCTTTCCAATCCAATGCAATTCAGAATTGCATTGCAAGACTCCTATGGAAATAATAAAGGAAAATAAAATCAAATTTAGTTGATTCCAATAGTTACCGCCAATGACTGCATACTCATTTGAACCTCTTAATTCTGAGGGAATGTTTACTGTGTCAAGGGTCTCAGTGTGTAGCAAATTCCATTTACACAAACGCATCCTGATGAGTCATGTGACCTGGAGTAAACTGATATAATGACTTCAGTCATGCCAATTTGCCATAGATGAGTGTGGGTGAGTGAGGAGGTCTAATTAGCAGGTTGTTGCTGTTTCCTTTTACAGTAAACATTTTTTTTTTTTTTTTTTTCACTGAAATAACTTATTCATAATAGCTCCTAACAGAATACACGGCAAAATCGACTAAGACTTGAGATTCTAAACAAGAAAATAATAATTAACTTTTTTTATATATAGTGCCTATAAAAGCAGCTTCTCGAAGCGATGTACACAAGATAAACAATGCATAAATGAAAAAAAAAATTATGCGATGAAATAAAATAGCAAAAGTAAACGAGAAAATGCTAGTCTAAAAGAAAGTGTCTAAAGTTGAGCTTCTCTAAGTTCAGGATGAAGAGAGTTCCAAAGCATAGGAGCATAGGAAGAAAAAACCCCGTCACTTACATGTTGTAAGTGGGTTTGAGGAAAAGCCAACAAATTAGATTGTGAAGGATTATGGTTAGTGGAGGCTGAGCGATTGCAAAAGATGCCCAAGTCGTGATAAATAGATATTAAAAGAGTAAAGGGCCTAATATTGAGCCCTGAGGAACACCATTAATTAAGGAACAGAACTGTAACCACCCAAAGAAATGGTGATGGTGAGTAAAATCAGATTTAAACCAGTTGAATGCTGTCCTGAAACACTTATTGAACATTTACAAGTACAAGATATGACAAATAATTGTAAAGAATCCAGTATGCAGACACTGGGTTGAGTAAAAATGTTAAATCAAGTGTATTTTTTCTTCGCGCATTAGTAAATAGATTGTGTGGTAACACTTTACAATAAGGTTAACAACAGTTAATATTATTCAATTCATCAATTCACATTAATAAACAATAAGCAGTCCATTTGTTACAGTATTTATTGATATTATTTATTAATTCATTAATCGTAAGTGTTCATTGTTAACAAGATTTTAATAATGTATTAGTAAATGTTGAAATTAACATGAACAAAGATTGATAAATGCTGTAGAAGTGCAATTCATTATTACTTTACTTTAACTAAAGTATTTAACCAATGCTAACTATTGAATAGTAAAGTGTTCTCGAAATTAACAAGATGAACCAAGAAAATGTGAAATATCACGCAGGGAATTGGGGGAATGTCAATTTACAGATTTTCACTGGAAATTTTCAAAAACTTCAAAAAACGGTAAATTTAATGATATATTACCGGAAAATGATGTTATATGTTCCCTTAGATCTGTTATAGTTATTCATTGTATATAGTAGGAAAACTTTTCTCACCGTAGCATTTTTACAGTCTTTTACCGTTAAAATCACTGTCATTTTTTACAGTGTAGTTAATGCACAGTGAACTAACATGAACAAACTATGAACATTTAACGAACTTTAACGAAGATTAGTAAAAACAGGTTATGGTTATTCATGTTAGTTAATGCAGTAACTAATGTTTAACTAATGAACCTTATTGTAAAGCGTTACCGTTTTTTTCTTTTTTTCTAATCAGTTATGTTACATCTAATGTTGTTAAATTAATGTTGATTGCATTAAGTGTGTTACCATGATGGTGTTTAGTGTTTGTGTGAATGACACCATTTGCACCTTCCATATATTATTATTGTCATTCTCAACTTGTGATGAGCTTAGATTCATCATGTGACTCATCACCACTAAAATAGACAAAAATACAGTAATTTCAATAGGAATTCACGCAATTAGGAATTTTGTGCGAGGGCAAAATGCTTCGAAACAGATTTCGCATCGGGTTCAGATGGTCATGCATTTATGTTGATAAACAGAAAGCTGCTGGGTTTGAAAGTGACTTTTTTGTGCTTCATCGCTACTCGACTGACAACAGTCAAGGAACAGACAATGACGTCTAAATTTTAAAATTTCGTCATTTGCTCGGGCTCAAAAGCAGTGTGCAAATCCACGCCAGGCAACATCTGAAGAGGCTTTTCTGGGAGTCAGTTGAATATCTTTCCTCCTGTGAATAAAATCTTAAACTTTCAGCCTGTAATAAAAGCAGATTATAGAGGCTGTGATAATAGCCTTCAGTCACATTCTCGGTCCGCAAAACTTGACCTCTCATCAGGAACACTGAGCTCGCAGACATAACAAACACTGATGAATATCAGCATAAACACAGGCCTGTGCTTTTAAATGGATGCCTATCAGTGAAATGTTATAATATTGACCTAAATGCGCTTGTTAAGTAGGCGAAATTCTAACAGCTCTTTCATTTTCTGAAGAGCTGGCGCTGCGTCTGTGGAAAACATGCCACTTATTTATTTTAAGACCTCTTCAAACCTCTATAATAACACTCAAATGAAAAGCCATTTTTAGTTGTGATTAAAGTGACTTTAGAAATTTCAAAAAAGAAAATTGAAAGAGGTGTTTATAACAGCAGAGAGACTCTGATGTTTCTTTCTTTGATTGTCATTTTTAAGCTAATTAATTCAAGAAAAGTAGCATGTTTTACTGTCCAAAGGAGAATGGGTTGCTCATGTTACAGAATCCAACAATATGCATTGGAATTCTGTCAGGAGGCATTGGAATTCAGACCAATCCCACTGCAATTAACATAATTAACACTACTGCCATTTTAATACAGCTCCACACCTCAGGCCACAGGCAGGCTGCTCTCATGGAAGCTGCTATACATGCATAATTAATAATGCCTTACCGCATGGAATTAAATATGACTTCACACATGAAAGACAATGCAACCGATGAATTCAATTAGATGACATGCACAAAGTAGTACCGCAAAATGCGGAAAGGCCACAAAAATCTGAGCTGCTCGGGCCGTGTGGTTACAGATAAAGGTTGTTGTCATTTGTTTTGCCCTTAATAAACATCCCTAGTCCTACTGTGTATGATTCATCAGTGCACATTATTAATGATAAAAATCAGTCTTTGTAATCTTGTTGATCCTCAATGTAAAATGATTTGCTTCCATGCTTCCATTTTAGGTTCTACAAAAAAAAAAAAAATCCTTTTTTTTTTTTTTTTTTTTTGCATTGTTGAATACTCTATTGTCAGATTATGGAAGTACATGAGTTGAAAAGTTCATATCATACAAATGATTTATTGTATTGGACATAAAGATTAATTTTAGAATTGATATGCTACGTGTAAGACGTAAAAAAAAAATAGAGAAAAGGAAGTACAATGGTTATAATCATTTTATACAAATTTTATTACCTCATACTTAATTATATTATGATATTTGCCACGCCATGTATTTTTTTTACATCCAAAAATCAAATCAGGGTCCTGGAGTAAGAACTAAAATTTAAAGTTGGGTTGTTGATATATACACACACACACACACACACACACTGTATATAAACATACGCATAAATACGCATAAAGTAACTGTATTTCAGCTAACATTTCTCCCTAAAAAAAAATAAAAGGCTATGTAAACACAAGAAAATAAATTAAGCGATGAAAGGTCCCTTGCACCCGTGCCACCGCCACCTGGTGGCTTTAGGAAAACAGACTACGTGGGCAATATGCATTTAAGTATGAATATAGGAGGACATCATCAGTCATTTGTATTTGCCACACTTCCTGCTACCAGCTGGTTGCGCTATGACTATAACTCAATTTTGGCGTGTCTTCAGATGTCTTCAGTCCAGGGCAATTATCAAACATGTGAGGCAGATTTGACATTGTATGCTTGAGTTACAACAACTTCCGATTTCATGACGATAATAGCATGCTTTATCACTCAGCTGAGTGTTTCTAGAATGTTTAGTACTCAATTGCATAGTTTAGTATGTTGCTAGAAGTGCATCACATGTCACTACCTGTTGCCAGTGGCGCAATTACTAACTGAATATTATCATGTAGATGATCAAACATGTGAAGTTTGGGGCAGATTGGACATTTTATGCCTAAAATGTCGAAGTGATTGTCAGGCCGCCACGGACACGCCGTTCAGCGGAAATCTTCACAATTTAACATTGCAAAGGCCTTTAGATTAGACTGAACATATACGGTGTTTACCAGATAAAACCTCTGGGAGGAGTTCATTAAAGTACAACATCTGGAAATGGCAAATATTCTGCAAAGAAAAATCTAAATATGTGCATGTTTCAAGGCCCTCAAAATGTGATTCATTTTGGAGAAGAAGAATCACACGATCTGTGCTCAGGCCCTAATGACAAAAACAAACTCACTGGAAAAAAACATGCCCGTGGCAACATTTTTGCAACAATAAATAAATAAATGAATTAATAAAAGTCGTTATTTTTGTTTTTGCACACAAAAATTATTCTCGTCGCTTCACAAAATGATGGTTGCATACCTTTCTGGACCTTGAAAGTAGTGTTGCTGTCTAAATGGACAAGTCATATTCCTCTCAGATTTCATCAAAAATATCTTGAATTGTGTTCCGAAGATGAATGAAGGTCTTGGAACGACATGAGGGTGAGGAATTAATGATTTTTGGGTAAACCAATCCTTTAAATTTCCAGCGTCACTCACCGGACATTTCAATGAGCAGTGCCGTGATCATTTTGCAAAAATTTCGCCACAGTCACATTTTTTTCCCCCAATGAGCCTCGTTTGCAAAAAACCCAACAAAATTACTACAACTTTAAAAAAAAAACTATTAATAAAAATGAATAGAATATTAACGAAAACTATACTTAACAACAACAGTTCTCAACTAAGCAATGCAATAAGTGCAAAGTCTATTAGACGCAATTTCTAAGCAAGAGCAAGGGAATCCAGATGAGATCACCACACTTCACCAGTGGCCACTAGCACAGCTTTGGGCAAAGTCAGAAAACCTGAGAACTTTCTTAATATGCAGTCAGCTGTCTCAAAGCAAGTCAGTGTCACTATGCCCACAAGATATGGACAAAGCATTTTAAACCAGACACATGCATAATTGAGATGCTCAAAGGGTTTAGGACTGTAAATGAAATACAATTATTATTTAATACAAGATAAGTGTCACAGAAGCCTCATGATAAATTTAGAGGGAGTGCTTATTAAGACCCTACCTTCACCGTCTGTCCTGCCTCAGGTCCGTCCTATTGGGAACAGAAGCAGATAATTAGTTGGGAATTCAGGAATACCTCTGTCAATAATTCAGCAGCATTTTAATTTCAAATGAATCGCTGCACTTTCACGTGGCCATGTGAATGTCAAAGGGCCTCATTCCTTTTTACTTTTAATTTATTATTTTTCTCCACATCTTTGGGTCTGTTAATGTTTTTGAGCCAAGACATATTTAAAATGTTTTAGATAGTATTTAGTAGAAGCACCTGTAACACAGTTCGTAAGAATGGGAAGAAGGAGGCGGGAACCAGCGAACTTTAAACATAACTTTTAATCAAATAAATAAACAAACAATAAAACGAAAGTAAAATGTCGCCGTGAGGAACTGCCTCCCACACAAACATACTAAAGTCCAGGCCTGGTCCTCTCTCGTCGCTCCTCTTTTATGCTTCCGGAGCTCCTCCATGAGAGATACGAGACCGGTGTAGCGCGCAGCTGACGCTCATTATCACTCGCGTCACCGGCATCGCGCCGTTACCTCACGGCTCTCACCCACCCTGCTCGTCACAGCACCCTTTTGATGTAATACAGCCATGAGTCTTTTTGGGAAAGATGCAACAAGTTTTTCACACCTGGATTTGAGGATCCTCTGCACATTTAAAGTTGATATTCAAATTAAAATTTCACCTCTTAAACACTAGAAAGTTTAGATATGTATTTAGTGTTCTCTCACTTATCATTTTCACATGAAAATTAAACACCTCTTATGCATCACCTTTTTAGAGAAAGAAATTTAAATGTAGAACAGCATTTTACTATTTTATGAAAGCAAGGAAATCTAATCTCATATCAACTCTTTTTTTTGTCAGTTTGTGTGTCTTGAAATAGGAAACCATTTGAAATTAGCATACAAAATGTGTGTTATAAAATAACACACTGAATAGGTAATACACTGTGACATTGTCTTGTCTTTTAAATCATAAATCACATACATTATGATTATACGTTTTTTTTTTGTTTTTGTTTTGTTGTTTGATAGCTATAAGAAACTTAAGAAAAAGTGACCCTAAATGAATTTGTATTCTTAGGCAACATTTAAACATGTATGAATGCTACTGCATTATGCAAGAAACCAGATGTGCCAAACTCCGGTCCTAGAGGGCCATCCAGCTCCAAAACACCTGCCTGGAAATTTCTAGTAATCCTGAAGACCTTAATTAGCTGGTTTAGGTGTATACAGTAATTATGGTTGGAGGCTAAATTCCGCAGGACAGTGGCCAGAGTCTGACAGCCCTGCATTGAACCATTATTAAATAAATCAAAAGTCATTTATTTTAACCCTGTAAAGCCTGACATGTGATTTTTTTTTTAAATGGAACCGTTTTTTAACCTTTTAGACAAAATAATAATAATAACAATATAAGTTATGTGCTTTATGTTGAGTTCATTTGATAAATCGGGTTCCCTTTCAGTCGGTCACTTTCGACGTATGTCAGAAATGAACCGACAAATTGGGATATCGCATGAGAGCCCCATCACCTTCGAGTGTATACTAAATAAGCCAATGACATTGCGAGCAAGCTTTGCCTCACGCGCACCACCCCGCAGAGCGGGACTAAATGTGGAAGCAGGTGCACTCGCACTCTATCTTTCACTTTGGAGCCAAGCAGTTCTCTTTGTTCCTGCAAGATCTTCTTAGTTTCTACTAAAAGAGCATGAAGTGCATGAAGAGGTGATTAGATTGTGGAAGACACCTTTTTCTGTACAAAACCAGTCTGGTTCCTCTTCCGCCTTCACCACCCTGGATGGCTGGACAGCCAAGGGGTACACTGAGATCCCTCCAGTTGAGCGTGCTGTTGTGATGCAGTTGTGTCCAACGGCCGCCACCTTGCCACCCATCCAAGGCCTTTAAGTCCAAATCTGTGGCTTAACCTGGCTGAGATGAGGGAGACCGATATATATCGGTTCTCGTACTGCCCCATTTCCCAGGTAGAGCTTCACCCAACAGTTCTCAGCTGCACAGAAGCAGACGGAGGCGATCTGACATATCCTGCCTCGGCAGACTGCTGCTGCTTCCACCCAACCGCCGGCCGCAGCCCCTCTGCCTGCTCGGCGCCCACCCACGTAGTCCTCCACTCAGGCTAAGCCTGCTAAACAGTAGCCTCCACCTGGCGAGCCACCTGGGAGCCGGTCGTGGACGTGGTGCCCAGCCCGGTCAGTCCGCAGCCAAACCAGGTGGCAAAACAGTTCGCAAACGGCCCTGAGACGGACGACCTGGAGGAAGCAGAGATGGCTCCTCAGGAGAAGATGAAGGCATCGCTACCTCCCCGGAGGAGGGCCACGTGGACAATCTTTTGTTTCCTTCTGTTTCTGTCTTTGGAGTCCAGTGATACACTAAACTTCATTAAAAGAGCTATTTCTTCATCCTCCAGGTCCCACGCTATGCCTTCAGCCCCCTCTCATTTCATCAGGGGGCTGCGATGTGTGTCTAGAGGCTGAGCTGGGTTCGCCGTCTCTCACACATCCTGTCCCACGGTGGAACCAGGATGCTTCCAGCACTCAGATCTCACTTCGGGCCGCTCTGCCGTCCGAGCCGAGTCCTTGTTTTCCACCGGGCTGCCCCACTGCGGGTGCGTCTGTTGTGCCGTTGGTCCCACTTATTTGGTGTCTGGGGGTCTGGCTAGCGCTCCCCAGCCTGTCTCGCTGGCTCATCCACACAGTCAGACTAGGCTATGCGATTCAATTCACCCGGCATCCCCCGGTCTTTAGGGGCATCTTGTTGATCCGCGTGCAGGTGGACGATGCTCCTGTGCTTCGGGTGGAGATTGGGGACGAGGGTTACATACGTAACCCAGATGTTTTATAGCTCATAGTATGATATAGCTAAATATGAAGCTCGTAGTTAGGAGGAAAATACACCTTGATGATACACTATAGCAGATGTCACTCTATATTTCCCATTATGGTACCAGTAAGATGATATTTAAATGCTTTGTTGTATGATCAAAGCTCTATAGTTTTTATTGTGTGTGGGGGGAGGGGGGGGGGGGCATATAATGCAATGCAATGACTGATGCATCACATTTGACACTGAAATTTTAATATGGTTTTAAAAAAATGATGTAAGAATTATAACAACTATCAGATGACAGAAGGCATACAGTATAGTAGATTGTGCACAATGGGTCTTATATACTATATCATATCAAATATGATATGGACAGTCTGTCCTGGAGTGCCACTGTTCTGCAGAGTTTAGCTCCAACCCTGAAAAAAAAAGAAATCTCATCTGCCTGTTACCTTAGTAATGCTGATGACATTAACTGTGTCTCATTTCGAAGGCTGTGTCCTCTGGAGGTCGCATTTGAGGGCTGCATACATCATCAAGTATGTCTTATTTAAGAAATTAATAAGAATTTAAACAATTTTAAATTAAATTGAATTTAAATAACAATTAATAAAATTGACTGTTATTCCATGTGAGGTGTAAAATGCTGTAACTACTTTATTGCCTTGTAATATAACGGTTACTTTTCTTAAATGAGACCACCTTGATGACTTCAAATGCGACCTCCGGAGGACGCAGCCTACAAATTGAGATGTAGCTTATGATTAGCTTTGTTCAAGTGAGTTTTATTAGGTCTTTTATTAAAACTCTGCAGGACAGTAGCCCTCCAAGTCTTGGATATCCCTTCCTTATATGGTTAAGGAAAGACACAAATATATTATTAAAAATGAAGAAAAAAATATTGGGGCTGTTTCAGATTGTCAAATGTTAGTGGAAATTTTTCTACACCTGTGGTTACTTTTCTAGGGCACCTGTGTAAAATTGAGCAGTAACTTCTTCATAAACCCACCAAAAATCACCTTGGCAACGGTAGAAAAAGTGAAGGTGATATTTTGCATATGATGCAATGATATTTGACCCGTGCTGAGAAAATGAGTCGGAATGCACATGGGCAAATTTCGAGCTACAGGCAAAACCAGTGGAAAAAAATCTCAATTTTGGTTGAAATTGAGGTTTTCACAAAAATGTGCTCATTAAGCCCTCATCTAGCAATCCCGATGCTCCAAATAGCATTAAAACATCTAAAAGTATCTTTATTTGTACGTTTTCTGAGAGGAATACCTTTCCTTTGACCTTGGAAAAAATGTTCCATTCCAACTTTGTGAATATTCATAGCGAATTCTCAATGGCATGAGTCTGAAACAATGAAATGTGAAATGTGTCACGCTGACTAACAGATCCGAAGAGAGCGTACAAAGACGAACCAGACGGCACGCAATCCCGACATACACAAAATTATGGTTTTTCAAAAAATCTATCTTGGCTAGTTTTCGCATAAACATCATGTCTGAAGTGAGCGTTTGGTATCTGATGTGTAACATCATATTAGATCCGTTAGGTACAGTAGGTCTTAATGTTTTCTGAAGGTTCTAAAACAAAAGAAATCATATGTTAAAATCCCTGGTATTAACACCAAATTTGCAAAAAGTCAAAACTCATATCTATAGGGATATATATATATATATATATATATAACTTTTTCCACAATTGTTTGATTAATGAAACAGACAGCCTATATAATAACTCCATTTTTCTCCAAACTGACTTTGCTGATTCTATCGACTTCAAACAGGAATAGTGCAGTTTTTTCCAGCAAATCGTACATCATTTTGGAGGGTTTTTTTAAACTCATTTTTGAAAGCACAGGTCACATATACATTCACTTTTTGAAAGATTAGATATGCTAGATTCATCACACTGGATTTATATTCGCTGAATCCCATCATACCTGCATGGCGATGGTTGAGGATGATGCCTGGAAGTGTTTCTCGATTGCATTGGCAACTCTCTGCGTGGTCATGAACAGATCTGCCACCTCTTCAGGGTGAAGATCTCGAAACCGCTCAACGACACGAAGAGGACACACTAGAACATCTGTAAGAAGAGCTTGTCAAGGGAAAAAAAACTATTGAATCGAGAAAAATACACATTATCTGCATCAAACTCATGGAAATGTGAGATATGAGGACAACTTGAATGAATATTACTTTTACATTTATTCATTTCGCAGACATTTTTATCCAACAGTGGAGGAATACAAGTGAAGGCAATAAACACGAGAATAAAGTTATTGTTCAAAATAGTACAAGCTAGAAGAGGGTATATGTTCTGGGTTACATACAATTCAAGCTCAATCAATAACACCTGTGGCTTCCTGTTGAATAACTGAACATGAAAAAACTTAACATTCCTGCTTCAATTCTTCTATTAATCCTGCACAATGCCTTGCCCAATTGATTTTCCTTGAGAATGGATTACTTTAACCCTTAAAGACATGAATGCTTCGCCAATCCTTATTGACCCGAATCTATATCCAACATGGATGGATCTCAACCTGCCGCGATAATATAATACTCTCCTGATATTAGAGTAACAATTACATAAGAACTAAATAAAGCATATTTTGTTACCTTTTGGAGATTGGAAGGGTTCAGTTTGAGGTTCATATTCGTGATCTCAAACATATTCTCAAAACTATCATTTTCAAAATCAATATTTTGATCGCTGACAGCTTCTTCACCAGATCCACCATCAAGTGACAGTGACACTAATATTTGATTGCGTTCTGTACTTGCTCTGCAGTAAATCGCTGAGGCATTTCATGTTTTGCTGATGAGAATTCCTATTCTTTTGTTTTCTGCCTGCGGAAACTATGAGTGAAACGTCACTTCATAACTGTGTATCAGACATTGCCACCTTGAGGAATAAAGATAAATTGCACTTATTCAGTCATCAAAGATTCAATTATTGTTGTGCAGAAAAAAAAATATATATATATACTTGCACTGTTACACACCTAGCAACCCTATAAAATTTTTACAAAAAAAAGAGGCATTATTATTTTTTCTCTCATCATATTGTTTATAATGATCTGACTGTGGAACACTAAGAAGGTCGATGTCTAACTTTAAAAAAATGAATGAGGAGGAGGGTAATAATGAATGACGTCCCGAGTCACTAAATATCCGAGGAATGCATTTCAGGGTTTTTTATTTATTTATTTTTTTTATTATTATTATTAAAGGAATATTCATAGTTGAATGAGTTAAGCTTAATTAATAACACTTGTGGCATAATGTTGATAACCATCTCTCCCTTCTTTTGGGTTACAGTGAAGCACTTACTATGGACGTGAATAGGGCCATCTCTAACACTAACATATTCACAGTTTTAAAAGTAAAGTCACAAGATGTAAGCAATAAGTATGTTAACATGATTTTATTGCTTTCTACTTTTCTATGTAAAGTTATATGGAATTTTGCACCTTTGTTGCAAGCATAATGCCTAAAACCATAAATTGGCTGTAAAAAGAGAAACATTTTACTGCTCAAATAAATAAAAAAAATGGCTCCATTCACTTTCATTTTTTGGGAAAAGTTGGGATGAGTTAAAATGATTTTTTATGGAAATAAACCTAACGTCATAAATGCTGTTGATTGAGCTTAAAGGAACAATATGTTAGATTTTTGGATTCAAATATCCACTAGAACAGTGGATTATCCCAGATGTTTCCAGGAATGCTTAAATCCAGAGAAATAAGCCATTTTAACCAGGATACGGATCGTGTTCATGCATTGCCTGTCAATGACGTCATACCTGCGTTACCCTCGAATTTATGGTGGAAACCACGGAAACACCAAAGACGCTTTAATATATTACATGTTTTGTTAGACAAAGGAGCAACAGTTATTGTTTGAATCTTGTTTTCTTGATTTTCCATGAGTAGACAACATCTCCCATAATTCTGCGCTCAATCTCAGCGTCATCAAGCTACGCTTTTGTTTTAAAAAGGCGACCTCTAGTGGCGAAAAATTACATACTGTGCCTTTAACTAGTTTTGAACCCAGAATATTGTGTTAAGTTGTAAGTAATGCAAATCATTCCTTTGCAATAGATTCACCTTTAACTGACAAAGTGTTTTCTAAAGCTACACAACGGAAAGGTATTAGATAATCCAAGCAGAACAAACCTCTTAATGCACGTGAGATGAAGACAAACAGAATGGCCAGTCTCACCTAACTTAATCTAGACGAATAAAAAACTCTATAATAACTACCAGAAGACAAAACAGGGGCAGGCTGAAAATATAAATGAAGAAAGGAGCTGTGGACCCTGAATTTTTCTGTCCCTGCCCTGAATACTAATAAAACGAGATCTACAGCACACACACAAGCCCACATCCTTCTACACAAGCAAAATAGAGCAGACCCTCCGTGCCAGACAAATTATTGGAATATCAATGGTTCTGATGTGGGAGAGATAGGCCCAATTTGAATTGGAAATGGATGAATGATTCTGATAGGCATCAGCACTCAAAAGAGAGAGAGCTGAGAGAGAGGAGTCCTCCTTCACAACCGCCCTGTTTGACTCCAAACAGCTTTTATTAAAGAAGATTCATAACGTCTCATATCATACGTCTAATTTTTTGATTGTCGTTTTCTTCCTCCCAAATGCTCCATTTCTATTCTTTCTGTCCTTCACCCTTCGTAACAAATCAAACCATGCATCACTGACGTGCAATAACCTTACAATCAAAGAATAAAACTTTGAGAATATTGCTAGTACAAAGAATCAAACATCCCTTGAAACTCTTAGCCAATCAGATTACAGGACTAAAACAAACCGTTTTATCATGTGATATTAACATCAATAGAGCATTTGTTTGCATTTCACCAATAATACTAACATCACGCTACTGATAAATGTTCTTAAGTTGGGAGCATTACTTTTAGTTAGTTGCTTCCCTGTTTCTGTTTGCTTAAAGTCGGCATGGAGTTAAAATTCACCCAATTAAAAAAATAAAAATAATCTAGTTTTTAAATGCATGGTATTGATCCAATGAACAGCTCAAGCATTTCTTTCTTGTTTTAATTGTTTTGATTTCATATTTTTTAATAGCCTTCGACTTTCAGGTGAAACGACAGACTTTTCCAATCATTTACTTTGCTTAAGTCCCACCCCTTCGACTCCAAGCGCCAATCAACAACCGATGGATAGATGCAAGTCCCACCCTACATTTTTCTCAATAGTCTGTTTCACTTAAATATACATCACAATATGGAAGAAAATATCTGTCGCTACTTTTGTTATATTGCGAGTTTTAGTTTGAACTATTGTTTATAATACACAGTTTATAAAAACAAAGAATTCTTGACATTTTTGGGGATTTATTAAAAAAGAAAACTGAAATATCAAATGGTCCTAAGTATTCAGACCCTTTGCTGTGACACTCATATATTGAACTCAGGTGCTGTCCATTTCTTCTGATCATCCTTGAGATGGTTCTACACCTTCATTTGAGTCCAGATGTGTTTGATTATACTGATTGGACTTGATTAGGAAAGTCACACACCTGTCTATATAAGACCTTACAGCTCACAGTGCATGTCAGAGCAAAGGAGAATCATGAGGTCAAAGGAACTGCCTGAAGAGACAGAATTGTGGCAAGGCACAGATCTGGCCAAGGTTACAAAAACATTTCTGCTGCACTTAAGGTTCCTAAGAGCACAGTGGCCTCCATAATCCTTAAATGGAAGACGTTTGGGATGACCAGAACCCTTCCTAGAGCTGGCCGTCCCGCCAAACTGAGCTATCGGGGGAGAAGAGCCCGGGTGAGAGAGGTACAGAAGAACCCAAAGATCACTGTGGCTGAGCTCTAGAGATGCAGTCAGGAGATGGAAGAAAGTTGTAGAAAGTCAACCATCACTACAGACCTCCACCAGTGATGGCTTTATGGCAGAGTGGCCCGACAGAAGCCTCTATAATACTTGTTAAATGAATATAATTTATTAATTATAAATACAGTATTTCACATCATTTCATGAAACTTGATCATCATCTTGGATGGATACTCTAGTGACATATGCCAAACTTAAACCCCGCCCCTTTCTTTCAATTGACTGCAAGCTCACATTCACTTTCTGCCTCCATTCAATCAACAACTCACGGATAGAACCAAGTCTCCACCATATATTTCACTTGGATTTATGTCACAATACATAAGAAAAGATCTGTTGCGGCTTTAAGCTTTTGCGAGTCCCTGAGGGCTCAACATCTGTAAAGTTAGAGAGATCACTAAACAAGTCATTGTTGGTCATTGGTCAAAGAAGTCTGACAATACATAAACTCTTTGAAAGTGAGCACTGAAAAGTAATCATACTCTGTACCTATTGCAGGAAACCAAGGGGTTGCAGGTGGTGCCCTGACTCTTAAAGTAGACATCCAAGGTGTCCATGAGATCAATAGCTTTTTAGTTTTCCATAAAGAGTCAGACAACTCTCTGAGCCATTAAAATTCATATTCAAATTTGAAAGAAAAACTTATCAGGAGGGATGTTAAACACGCTATTGCAGTAAATGGACTTTTCAAACATTTTTTTTTCTTTTTTCCATTCATTTGTCTGTTATGTACCCATAAAAAGGAGTACACATTTTAAAACAAAACTTAAATACATTATTACGATTTACATTCCTTCTTCCAGCCAGACAGAATTAGACCATACTGTGTGCTGTTTGAAGTACTATGAGTACATTAGGCCGCTCATAGAATTATGGTCACATCAGAACTGGATTCATCCCGGGAGTCTCCATGAGAGGCACACGAGATACGTTTTGGCTTTCATGTGCAGCTTGCTGGAATGTAATCAGACACTGTATTAACTGGTGTCTTTCTTCCCAAAATGGGCTGCCACACATGCGTCACTGGGGATGGAAAAAAATAGCCTTTGCTTCAACAAAGAAGATGAGGCAAGAGGACGATTAGGAAAGAAAACAACTCTGTTTGGAATGAGCTGTTCGATGGAGGAGCAGATGTGTAAAGTATTGCTGAGCCGAGACCTGATCATCTTTAAAGAGTCTGAGTTGAAATAAGACAAGTCATGAAGCATCTGTAAATATTAAACATATGTGAGTACATAAACATTGGTGTGAAAACACACAGACACAAATGTGATCTATATTGATAATATATAGTTATAAATTACACTATATACAGTCCTTGATACAATATTAATATAATTATATACAACAGTTAGTTCTGTTCCTCTAATGTGCTGAGAAGCCCTCCAGGTGTGCCATTCTAAACAGCGGACGTAAAAAAACATTATAATTTTCAAAATACTACTGTTGTTGAGTCACAGAATGTCCTTTTAAGTGTTTTTTCAGGCAAGAATGTGGTTGTTTAAACCTCAAATCTGTAGTTTCATTATAAAGATTGTGCCCATTTGAAAATGTGCTCAGTGAATTTTGAGTTGTGAGGTTCGGGTATTCTCTGTGCAGCTTACGCCCCGCCGAGAACAGCTTTACCTCGGCAAGTCCTTCTGACATTTGTTGCTGGCTTTGATGTCTCTGTAGTGGTTCAACATGAGATGTAATTTGTTTTGCGAATATATAATGGGCAATCATTGGTTTCATGAATCTATTATTTGTTCCTGGGCAAATTGCTTTGAATGAGAGCAAAGTTATGTTTTATAACTCTATATTTTTTATTTGACTTTAATGCTGTTTTTATTCTTTCTGCAAATGTAACCCTCCGGTTCTACTTGCACCGCTCCGAGCGGGATTCGAACCGCTGTTTTCAGCAAGGGAGACGTGCCTCTCGAGGCCAGGGGAGTGGGGTTTTCCTGCACAGCTCTTTACTAGCTCGCCTCCGGTACACAAATAGAAAAAAAAATACAATTATCTATATTCTTATTTTATATTTATAATATACTGTTATGAATCAGACTGTATACTTGAATAGTCGTTGTCAGGCGGATACCTCGCATCTCCATATTTTGATATTTTTATTCTTTTCTTAAATCATTACTTTTGGTTACCCTTTATGTCTGTCTGTGCTTGTTTCCAGTGTAAAAAAAAGAACTGGTATATATATGTATATATATATATATGGTGTGTGTATATATATGTATACCATATATATATATATATATATATATATATATATATATGGTGTGTGTATATATATGTATACCATATATATATATATATATATATATATATATATATATTTTTTTTTTTTTTTTTTTTTTTTTTGAGTAAAAAAAAAAGGCCTGTACCAGATCTACATATATACATATATACACATTGCACACACACACATACACACACATATATACAGACACACACACACACACACACACGCACACACATAGTAAAGACAAAATCGCTCTGTTGGCTGCTGTTGTGTATATTATTTCATTAAAAGATATATATATATATGTGTGTGTGTGTGTGTGTGTGTGTACATGTATAAAGGCTAATGTTTAATGTATTTGAGGAGCAGAGAATAGTGTCTTAGTTTAGCATTTGTCGTCGAGTCATTGCTGAGACTGCCTTAAATTACCTATTATTATTTAAGTATTGTAGTCGTTGAGCAAAGTTTGATTGTGCATCAAGCCCTTGAAATCACTGATTACTTGTGTTTTACCAAATACTATTGCCAGAAACATTCACGAATAGGACAGATTTGATTTCTCATTTACACCACGTAAAGTGTTTCGAGTGACCGCTCACACGTGAGCTCTCACAGTACAGAAACATCAGCTCGGTGGCATTCTTCTAAGCCATAGCGATCATTTGACCACTTTAATCTTTTTCTCTTTGCAGGTTTACAGTCCTTTTCAAACATCTGCCCTTGAACCGTATTATTCTACTGCAACATTGACAGATCCACAAAAGAATTGCAGCTCTGCTAACCCCAGCAGACGTGTGGTGGGCAAACTGAGCAGCTGGGTAATGTGATTGGAAAATAACCACTTAAAGAGGAAGGGATGTAAATAAATAAGGTATAAAAATGGAGATGCCACTGGAAGCGCCAATGGATTGCAAATCCCCAATTAGCTCTTGGAATCACATTTGGGAGCTATACAGTTAGCTGGAAATTAAAATGACAGAAGCCATGGCAGCCAACAGGGTGAAATTTAATGCAACAATTAGGGCTTAGCACAGGGAACGTGACCTTTCTAATAGAGTAGGACTGTGGGCTCAGGATCCAGTTATGTGTGGTGAAGAGTGGGTCAGGAAGTCAATGCAGTGCTAAATGTGACCGAGATGGAACACAGGAAGTCTCCACCTCATCTTTTCAAAGCAGTGTAACCCGTCGGCACTGATGAGACGATTAACAGAGACTTTGACTTTGCATGCAGTGCTCTTCTCTCCTTGACGGAAAAGCGTGTCAAGTATTTGTTTGCGTGTGTGATCGCTTTCCCCCCTGGAAATAAACATAAAGCTTAAAAATAAAAGATGTGATGTGTAAAAGGTAAGAGACAGAGATTTCCTCTCTCTTTTTTTCCCCTTCGGCTCAAGTTTTGACATTTAATAGGGCTATTTTGGACACACAAAAAGCAGGACATGAACTGAGCGATACAGACAGTCTTTTAGCCTGTGATGAACCCAGCGGGGGGAAAATGAATCAAACTGCCTTTATTCGCTTCACACTCTAACTACAGGACTGTCAGAACAAAGAGATCTCACACACAGCTACCAATCCAGCCTGTCTGCCTTATTACAGGCCGCCTAAACCGGCCAAAACATGCCAGCCGCCCGACAGAGTGACAGAACTGCTGGCAAAGGGCTTTTTTTTCAGCATTTCAAAGATGCCTAGAAAAAAAAAGAGAGAGATAGGTAGGACAGAATGTCTCTCTCTTATTTATCAGCCTACCAAACCAGCTCTTCAATATGCCAGTTGAACCCCTCATCATTTTGTATTGTCCTCATTGCAAAAACAGTCATTGCAGACAAATGGCTTTTTAATTGCAGTAAGAATCCCTGCAATCACAAGCTCCTAACTTTTATGGCATCAATCATCCAAACGTTTTAATATAAGCTCTGACTAATTCAAAAGCCTGGTGTGGTCTTTATATTTTATGTGCCATTCACATCATACAGTTGCGTTTACCCTCTGCACGGATGCAAACACAAGCGCACAAACAGTAATTAAACCTATCAAAAAAAAAAGGGGGGCAATTAAACAGCATGCCAGGCAAAAGAGAGAGAGACGTTTCTGTTCTGCCGGGGGCGGGGCGGGGGGGTGGTTGTTGGGTGGGATTAGGGACAACGAACAGGAAATTTGCTTTCACAGTTACAATATTGACAATTAGATTTTTTCCTGAAATTGGGGGGGGGGTATCTACTCCCTGTGTATTGGAGAGAGTGTGTTTTAGGGAAAAAATTGAAGGGTTTTAAAAAAAAAAACAAGAAAAATTGACAAATGTTAAGTCAGCAGGTCGTTATCACAAAATAAATCCAGATGATGATGATCAGGACACTGACGAGTCAAATCTCCTGAAAGTGTTTATTTCACAAAAATGACTGTCTGACTACATTATTTGGCTTATTATGCAGCTACTTTACAGTCCCAGCACTATCAAAGTAAATGTCTTTTGACACCTATTGGATGACAACTGGTCCAAATAAGTTTATATACTATATTCCAAGCCTTACAATAGCTTTCTGTAAGGAACAGACTGTGTTGTAGGCAAGTTTTTCCTTTGCTTTAATCATGACAACATTATCAAAATGATCCCTATTCACAAAAATCACTTACAAAGCTGCATTGTTTCTTGGCCAGTAGTTGGCGATGTAAGGATATACTATGCACCTATATGCTGAATATGTAATACATGTACATGACACCAACGTTTTCACAAATTCGCATTTTTGTTGTTTACATGAGGATGACAACGGTATCGGTTTCAAAAACTTGCACTTTGAAACTTGTTTTTAACAGTGGTCCCGAAACGCCATTGCTGTGGAAATAAACAGCCAAAAATGCATTAAAAAGTTTTCTGATTTTAGATGAAAATGGTGTGGTGTAAACAACCCCTAAAATTGTACCCCTATTTGCTGAAAATCTCAAATATGTGCATAAAATACACAGAAATCTCATGTGCACAAATGCTTGCACACATGTTCAGAAACAATGGCATTAGCTGGCATCTGAAAACTACTTCCATTAATAGTATGAACGACTTTTATGGTGCTTTTTGTCCCTTTAGCAGATGGATGGTTGGATGGATGGATGGATGGATGGATGGATGGTTGGATGGATGGATGGATGGATGGCTGGATGGATGGATGGATGGATGGTTGGATGGAGGGATGGATGGTTGGATGGATGGAGGGATGGATGGATGGATGGTTGGATGGTTGGATGGATGGATGGATGGATGGAGGGATGGATGGTTGGATGGATGGATGGATGAATGGATGGATGGTTGGATGGATGGAGGGATGGATGGATGGATGGATGGTTGGATGGATGGATGGATGGAGGGATGGATGGATGGATGGATGGATGGTTGGATGGTTGGATGGAGGGATGGATGGATGGATGGTTGGATGGATTGAGGGATGGATTGAGGGATGGATGGATGGATGGATGGAGGGATGGATGGATGGATGGATGGTTGGATGGATGGATGGATGGTTGGATGGATGGAGGGATGGATGGATGGATGGTTGGATGGATGGATGGATGGATGGAGGGATGGATGGATGGATGGATGGATGGATGGATGGTTGGATGATGGATGGATGGATGGAGGGATGGATGGATGGTTGGATGGATGGATGGAGGGATGGATGGATGAATGGTTGGATGATGGATGGATGGATGGTTGGATGGATGGATGGATGGATGGATGGTTGGATGGATGGAGGGATGGATGGATGGATGGTTGGATGGATGGAGGGATGGATGGATGGATGGTTGGATGGTTGGATGGATGGAGGGATGGATGGATGGTTGGAGGGATGGATGGATGAATGGTTGGATGATGGATGGATGGATGGTTGGATGGATGGATGGATGGATGGTTGGATGGATGGATGGATGGATGGATGGTTGGATGGATGGATGGATGGATGGAGGGATGGAGGGATGGATGGTTGGAGGGATGGATGGATGAATGGTTGGATGATGGATGGATGGATGGTTGGATGGATGGATGGATGGATGGTTGGATGGATGGATGGATGGATGGTTGGATGGATGGAGGGATGGATGGATGGATGGTTGGATGGATGGAGGGATGGATGGATGGATGGTTGGATGGTTGGATGGATGACTTGTAGTTCGTTTGGTTTGGTTCGTTTGGTCCAGACCAAAAAACAAAACATATAGTCCTGGTCCTCTCAGCGTTCACACTGGCATTTTTAACAGCGATCCTTAAGTTAACGAACCAAAGGCACTGGGATACGGTCACGACCCGATTGGTCGGCTTTTATGGCGTATATTTCACGATGGAGCCGAACATTCAAAACAACGCTGTGTTCTGGATTAAACGCCATCATTTTATGCTTTATTTTTACCAGCTGAGAATCACGAAGAGCTCATCAAATGTTCAAAACATTCAAAACAGCAGCAGGATTTCCTCCGTTGTACACAGAAACAGAAACTTCACCTCCTCGTTGCTCCACGTTTGCCCTCGACTCATTTTAGATACACCGATCTTTCCGCGTCATCAAATCAGTGACTTGTAGCGTCGCATCTTGTGTCATCACGTCCTGTTTTTGGTTGGTTTACGTGTCTTTGGTCCGTGTCGCATTCATATATCAATGGAACCGCACCAGAGTTGGTTTGGAAGCGGACCGAGACCTGTCTTTTTGCGGTCTCGGTTGCCACCAGGGTTCGGATGGCAGCGTTCACATATGTTCAAACGAACCGCACTAACTGAGCAATCGCACCAGGGTTCGTTTTAAAGTCAGTCAGCTGCAGAAAAGTTGCATTTTCGTACCTATTTTATCCAGAATGTGGGACACACTTTACGGTGACAATAGTTGACTTCATTGCATGTGAGAGTCTAGTATTTTGCTCCCCTATGTTATGGTAATGGAGGCCTCTCCTCCATGACTGAGGTCCCAGGCCACTGCCTGGTCCCGTACGTAACGCCGGCCCTGGGTTCAAGACACGGAACTTTGAAAAATATTAATATATTTGGTTCAAAGCAGTTGGCAGTAAGTAAACTTGTTTTCACTGCATGATAGCAAATAGCATTTGAGCACACTAAATTTCATAGCTATAACTTTGTTGCACAACATCAAAGGTTTTTCAGCTACAACATGCACCAGACTTTATGCTAATAGTCAAAACTCCGGCTTTTGGAACTATAAGCAAAATTGCTTTAATCTGTAAAACAAATTCCTTCACGTTCTGATAGCTAATCCAAAAGGAACCATCATTCTCTGTCATAAACGATCTCCCAATACGGCACTTCGCGAGGGAACAGGGGCGTGCAAGGTGACAGGAAACTTTTACTATCTAATAAAACATTATAGTTTGTGAGAGCACATCTGGGACACATCTGCATATATCAGGATTATTAGGAAAGGTGACAAAAGCTCACCAGCGTTCAGCCGTCAGAGAGTAGGTAACGCCGCGGGCTAGATATCACCGCTCGCCTGAAAATGCGGCATCCTAAAATTCAAGGTGGATTTTTTGAGGCTCTGATCCATGAACTTGCTCATCATCGCTCTACACACCTTGCTGCACCTTCAGGTTAATGGCAGTATTCACACACAGGTTCATCCACGTGTCTCTGTCCTATTACGCTGTGACAGACGGTCTCTCTGCGGCCTGCAGGATCATCCTTCACACTTGATTAGCAAGGCAAATAGGCAGGAACGGGAGCGTATCATGGGAGAAAGACTTCACATGTGACACCTTCAAATGGACGCCACCAACCCCAGGGAGAGTTTAATATGAACACAACCCGTTTTCCTGTGACACGCGGGATGACGGGAAAGCAATAATTAGGAAAGGTTATCAATGCGATGACAGAAAATGACTAATCTCAACAGGACTGAAGGATAAAGAGAATAGTCAGTGGTATCCACGTGGGATTCTTGCGAACTGGTTTGTGAAACAAAAATGTTCATGACAGCAGCTGGATCCCAAACGGCTGGCCACAAACGCCAGGGAAATTAATATCTAAATCAATTACAGTACATCGCATTAATAAATCTGACAAAACTGAAACCTGCTGCTTCAGTAGAATTCCTAGACACAGATACTCAATGTGAGGTATCAAATACTTCAAAGTGTCCCTATTATGCTATTTAAAAGGTTCCTCATTCTGTTTAGGGTTGCATCAAAGAACACTCTAATGTTCTCATAGTATGCATTGAACATCACCACATTTTTCAACGATTCTCAAACGACTCGTACGATTTAGAGAGACTCGCTTTCTCCAAATCCCTCCTTTCCTCCAACCTGCTCTGCTCTGATTGGCCAGACGGCCCAGTCTGTTGTGATTGGTCTACTGCTTACAGCGTAAGTCGGAAACAAATGTCCATAGACCTTTTACGCACTTCCGCATTTTCCGAACGGAAATACGTCATTGAAGTGTATTAGAACTTCCTGTTGTAATAAAGTAATAATAATTAAGTACATGTACTTACTATAGGGTTAGGTTTAGGGTGAACATTTGGTTTAGGGTTAATTGCATGTAATTATGCATCATTTATTGCTATTAATACAGTAACTTCATGTACATGTTACAATGTGTTACCAAATAGTGTTACCAACAAGTTTCTAATGCTTAGAATACTTAATGCTTAAAATACAAATGATTCATAATGGTTTCGAAGCTTCACGAAGCAGTGTTTCGCAAGCGCTATGAATTAGATCCTATTGATAGTTCAACAAAAAATGTCCCAGGCTCTCGTTCCACCTTGATTCATATCACAGTAAAGTTAATAAAACTAGATTACATTAGTATATGCATGAGATGAAGACGCTCGTGAAAAAACGCCTTTGAAATTGTTTTGAATAAGCGACCTCTGGTGGCAAAACTTACATACTGCGTATTTAAAGGTGCAGTGTGTAACTTTTAGCGGGAAACCAACGGCGCTCACCCCTCCCATTCGAAGCAAAATAGAGAAGCAACGGTGGCAGTCTTGCCGACACCAGACAAAAATA
>CM074312.1:6387595-6490095 GCA_037194245.1 Opsariichthys bidens
TTAAATAAATAAATAAATGTTTCAAATAACGTGACACGCATGTCAACTGTCATTCTGACTCTTATCTGACAACCGGAGTTCCGACCTGGAGATATTCAGTGAAGAATGTAGACTTTTTAGGGGATTTCTAGGCATTGTACGTCATATTTTGGATTTATTAATCTTGACGTGCTTTTTTGGGGCAAGTTGCAGCCGTGCAAAGAAGACCAAAGGCCAAGGTCAGGATTTTTGTCAATACATAATATTCATTCATTCATTCATTCATCTTCCACTGCTTATCCGGGGCCGGGTCGCGGGGGCAGCAGTCTGAGCAGAGACTCCCAGACTTCCCTCTCCCCCAGACACTTCCTCCAGCTCTTCCGGGGGGACACCGAGGCGTTCCCAGGCCAGCCGAGAGACATAGTCTCTCCAGCGTGTCCTAGGTCTTCCCCGGGGCCTTCTCCCGGTGGGACAAGCCCGGAACACCTCCCTAGGGAGGCGTCCAGGAGGCATCCGAAACAGATGCCCGAGCCACCTCAGCTGACTCCTCTCGATGTGAAGGAGCAACGGATCTACTTTGAGCTCCTCCCGAGTGACCGAGCTCCTCACCCTATCTCTAAGGGAGCGTCCGCCACCCTGCGGAGAAAGCTCATTTCGGCCGCCTGTATCCGGGATCTCATTCTTTCGATCATGACCCAAAGCTCGTGACCATAGGTGAGAGTAGGAACGTAGATTGACCGGTAAATCGAGAGCTTCGCCTTGCAGCTCAGCTCCTTCTTCACCACGACAGACCGATCCATCGACCGCATCACTGCAGAAGCTGCACTGATCCGTCCGTCAACCTCACGCTCCTTCCTTCCCTCACTCGTGAACAAAACCCCAAGATACTTGAGAAACCAAGAGCTCTCCACCAACCTGAAGAGGACAAGCCACCCTTTTCCGACTGAGAACCATGGTCTACATACATAATAAATAAAACAAAATTTAAGCTTGTTCTTCACCAAACCCTATAATATTTTCCCAGATCACGGCACCTGTCGCTTGGGATCACTCTGGGATCGTGTGATCGTTCTTGATGCTGGTCACTGTTCACTTTCTTTTTTTGTGGTCCAAAAAGAAAAGACATATTGCTTTAGAACAACAGCAGGGTAAGTAAAGGATGACTTTCATTTTAGGGTGTACTATCCCTTTAAGGTCAAAAGGCAGCGGAGTAACATGCACACGGTCCGACTGGTGTAAACTGAGAAATGGCATGTGACCAGATTAAATATTCCCCGATTCCTTAACACTTGTGCTCTCAAAAACACATCAATTCTGCCCCGTTCATTTAAATTCTCAACAATCTCTACATTGAAAAAAGAAGAACAACAACAAAACATTCTGCCCAAGTGACAGGAATCGACAGTTTTGTCTACCTCGGTCAATACCATCAATCTAGAGCCATCTTAAAAATCTGATATGATTAAACAAGAAGGGGGTGGGGGGTTGACATGCGCCCGAATCGATAAACTGCGGTAAATGCTTCCAAGGACTGTAGCCATGAGATGAAATCAGACCACTCTCACTCTCTCTCTCTCTCTCTCCTCTGAATAGCAGTACTCACCATAAGAGGAGCTTGGCAGCGTTTATGGATCACAGGGTTAAAAGGGGACGAACAAGAAGGGACCATTGAGACAGAGGGATGTCAAAGCACTGTCACATCTCTAATACGAGCACTCTGAGATGGCCTCTCTCCACGGCCCACAGACAGGGTCAGTCAGAACATTCTAGAATGTTCCAAACATCAGAGCTCTACGGACACGTAATGGACAGCAAACCAGAGGAACGTACGCATTACTGTCAGTCTTTGGTATTTTGTGGAGTTGTGCCGCATATATTAGCTTTGCTCAAAAATGTAAAAGCTTAAAAGTTTAAAAGCTACATCATAACCATTTTTAGAGGTCACACATTTAACGTTGTATAAATGAATTGCCTATGTTAATGCACAGGCTTATGGAGTTTTTTGGTGCCAGAAAAAACCAACGTAACTTTTTAAGAAACTAATGAAAAAAGGAAATGAAACTGAAAAAAAAAAAATGTTTGAACGGCACCATGAAGAACCATGAAGAATAAACAAATATTCTCCGAAAACATTGGGCATTATGCAATATTTTCAGTATTACGTATAACAGTTAGTACATTTTCTCTCGCGCTTCTAAAAGCTTATGTCGACAAAGTAGTAGCAGCAGATAAAATTCAAAAACAAAAATAATATCTTTATATCACTAAAAATGATATAGGGAGCCGTTACAGTCCATCACATCCGCACATGTCAAGATGTCAACACGACACTGACATGACTTCACTTCTAGGTCGCGGAAGCTGCCGATCAGAAACTCAGTAGCCAATAAGAACACACCACACTGCTAGCTCCGCCCCCCGCGAGAGGCTTGTGCCAGAATGACAAACGAAAACTCGGGGATCGTAAACGAAAACTTCAGAAGCGTCAATGAAAACTCTGTAAGTACAAATCAGCAAACGCAAAAGGGAGGAAACAATTGGCAAAACATGCAGTGTAGTAAAAATTGTAGTAAAAACAATTTTTTTCCATTTCCGTTTATTTTGGCACAATTCTGATTCCGTACAGACACATGTAAACACAGAGAGTAAATTGATTAGTATTTTAGTATTTTAGATTACCAAAGTGATTACTTTGAATTTTAATGTCATTTAAACAGCAATGTAAACATTACTGGATGATCCACGACTGTTTTCATGTTTTGCGACGGTTGTTTGAGTCCCTTGTAATTGTAAAAACGGTAATTGCAACTTTTTATCTCACAATTCGAATTTTTTTCCTGGCAATTGCGAGTTTTCATCTCACAATTCTGTATTTTTTTTTTTTTTTTTTCAAAAATCCGAGATTTAAACTCACAACTGCGTGTTATAAAATCAGAATTGGGAGATATAAAATTCCTAATTGCAAGTTATAAAGTCTGAATTACATGATAAAAACCTGCAATACTGACTTTTTTTTCTTGCAATTGCGAGTTTATATCTCAACTTCTTTGCTTGCAATTCTGACTTTTCTTATATATCTCATAATTCTGACTTTTCTCATTATTGCAAGTTTATATCTCATAATTTTGATTTTATAACTTTACAAGAATTGCAACTTTATATCATGCAATTCTGAGAATAAAGTCAGAATTGTGAGATTAAAACCGTATTTGTGTCTGTTCCATAATTATTAGTATTCCAAAGTATTCTAAAGTATTTAGATTAAGTGACTAAACTTGAGTAATGTAACGAAATACGTTACAAATGACTTTTTAAAGCATGTATTTTGTAATCTGTAGTGAAATACGTTTTAAAAGTGACCCACCCAGCCCTGTGCTTAGCTCACCAAATAATTTAAAGAATAAACAATTCTAATATTAATTGTAATAGTTTTAATAATTTTATTTCAAACAAATGAGGAAAATCAAGTGGACTGAATCCAAGCAGCTCTAAAAGGATTTTAGAATCATTGGCCAGTATGAAAACCACACAGAGAAATATATGTTTGCTAAGAACAAACTGAAATGAAAAAAAAATAATAAATAAATAAGCCATGTATTGGACAGCCGACACCCATCCGCTCCCCTTCTGACCGGGAGATCTTCCCAGGGCAGTACTTCCTCACAAACTAAAATCATGGCTCCCACTCCAGGGCTGGGTGGTGGGGTCGACCAGAGGTGAGGGAGCACAGTGGCCTCAACACTCACATAAGCACTTGGAACAAAGCTATTGTGTTCTCCAAACTAATTATAAGCACTCGCGCGATGCACACACAAAGCCGCGGAAGAAAGAGATAAGATTATTAGACTGTTAGGCAGCCGAGTTGAGGCGAGACCTTGAGCTGTGTTTAGCGAGTCCCTGAAGGCAAGCCTCCAGGTATGAGACCGCCAGTGAAGCTGTTTGTTCTTAAAAGCTTTGTTAGAAAAGCAGAGCGGCACAGTAAGATTAGGGCACTGCCTACCCCCGACTGCACGGGAAAAACATTCCCCGCCGATTTCGTGTTTGAAGTTAGAAGGTAACAACCTGCTGGGACAATGTTTGTGTTTGTTTTTGATGACAGTTGAGAGGCATGACAAAAATGTTTTCTGTGTATTGTGTCTTTGGCCACCTGGTCTGAAGAGAAATTGCCGACTATGAGTTTCCGTGTAATACAAAAAGCAACAACATCTCATTTTCAATTCATCATCTCAGCGTCTCTTTGAACCTGCAACCCAAGAAGCAAAGACGATCAGCTTGCATTCATTTTGTCTCATTTTGCGAGAACAAAGTGTGAATATCACAGCAATGAACCGCTATGTTTCACCTATATCTTGAAAGCGCCAACTTAAAAGCCTCAGACTGTACTCTCAGAGAACTTTTTATAGAGTTTGTCTCCCCTACGACAACATTGTGTTTTTTATTGAACTGCCATTTCTTTAAATGGATACTTCCCGAGTGCTTTCGACAAACAACAATCAGTTCCGACACAAAGGAAAGGTGTATAGCGGCGCACTATTATTTAGTCCCTTTGAGATCCACCTCTATGCAGCCCGGAAAAAGCTCCGACAATCACGGGGATAAAAGACCCGATTTGTAAATGTTCATGAGAAGCAAATACGTGACCTTCTACGAACAATGATGTACATCTTCAATTCAGTGGAGTTTTGTAAAAAGCCAGTCCAATATAGAGCTGTGACTCTTAAAGAGAGAACAGCAATTGTTTGATACTGAAGAGTCCGGATATAACGACAATACTACAGTAACAACAATAATAGAGTATATTTGAATGGATAAGCCCATCCCTCTAACAGAGGCCATGTGAAGCATCGTCTATTGTGAAGGGCTGTTTCATTGTGGTCGTTGTAGCTCTGTGCTGGAATTTATTTCTGAGAAAGTGCTTATTAATGGGTATAGCAACAATAATGGCTTTAGCTGGTCACCTTGAGATCCTTTCCATCTAAACTGGTTATATCTCTTATGGTAGTGAATGTTTTATGAGCAGTGGGATGAACGTATTCATCTACGCGTTCATCTCCATTTCTCTCACCTGATGGAGTTTGGGTTCCTCGCGATTGTCGCCTTTGGCATCCTTAGTTGGGTTTTCTGCAAAACTGAAATATAATGGATGATCTTTACAATGGAACTGAATCAACACTGAACAAGGACACTGTTTTCTTTTAGAGCTGAAATTAACCGTTTGCATCATTTAATAACTTTCCTGTTATCACTGAAGCTGCTTTGAAATCATTTTTAATGTATAAAGCATTAAGGTGACTTGACTTTAGATGTATGCGTGCTGACTGACAATCAAATGGATATTAACATTTGATATAAATAGTGTAACTGAGGCCAATTAGCCTCCTTGTTAGAGCATTCGACTCCTGTGCTTCAAGACCCGGGTTCAAGGCCCACTCAGAGCGGGTCGAACAGGACCCAGGTAGGGGGGTTACGTTAGATGAATAGCTAATCGGGCACTGTTTTAGAACATTTTATTGGTGTGCAATACCTGCTTCTCACCATTCAATCAATTTTCAATGGGAAATAAAAGCCCTGCCCAACATTTCCTTCTCTTTGATTATCCTGTTTCACTGGAAAACCCTATGATTACAGAAGCAAATTAGGTTGCAAATGTCAAAGTACGTTCCCAACGCATTCCATGCACCAAACTCTGGCGAGAGACTTGCAGAGTAATGATGTTTTCAGTGTGTAACTACAGTTCCCTAATTAGTGACTCTAAAATAATTTAATTGCTTTTGAGAAATATCCCTCGCATTTTTTTTTTGTTGCTTGCCACAAGGTTTTTTTTTCGCCACGAGGACGAGGACATAACCACCAGGGAAAACGTGCTGATCAAAGCACTCAGCGAGCGATGAAAACCGCTGAAGGTCCCTGTGGTGCAGGCCATGTTCTGCTGCATGTTGTCCCAGGTGGAAAAAACAGCGTTAATGGTGCAACATCACATCCTCCCCTCTGGATCACTGTCTTCCTCATCTAAGAGCATGCGACGCGAAGTCTCGTGAGCCTCAAGCGATCCATATTTCAACCAGATAATGATTTCAAAAGCACCGACACATGTCTGACCCTTCTGGTTCCTCCCTTTAAGAGCAGGAGTCACTGAAATTCATGGGTAGACTCAGAAAGTCTCAAGAAGCCTGTTTATCCTAAAGCAAGAGAGTATAATAAAGAGTAAAAGAGAGCAGAAAGTCAAAAGTTGGATAAAAAGGTGAAGCACAACTCCCTTGAGCTTGATGTAATGGTAGTTTTAAGTTTTTGAGAATATAGACCTTTTTCCACAATCTCCACTTCTGCCTCCAAGAAAGCTTTGCAATAACTTTTGGTATATTGTGCAAACTCTAGTTAAAGTTCACGCGAACACATTATTAATCGGCCAAAATCAGTCAAATATTGGTCTGTTCCTCACACAAAGCCATCATATGACTTCAGAGGACCTGGAATATTGCACCCAAGTCGTGCGGATTACCTTAAAGTCACCGTGAAATCAAAATTGAAAAATAGAAAAAAATAGAATCTTGGCATATTTATGATACTGATTTATCATTTTATATATATATATATATATATGTATATATATATATATATATATATACATATATACAAAGATGTGATAAATCCCTTCAGTAACACACTTACACAACTGTATATATGTATATAATCATATGAAGATCACTATATGACTTTTTTTATAATACATTTCAGCCAAATTTGATGCTTGCCTGGTGTAGCCAAAGCCGAGCATAGAAGTCTGGCATGATAGGATGTATAATTAAATGTATGCATGATAAATTTTGAATATCAGTGAAATTAACAGACAGCAGTGTTGCCATGACTCCCTTTTAGAATGAAATAAATGTCTTTTTGTGGGTAAGTGGGTGAAATATGTATGCACGGTAAAAATCCATTAACGTTCGCTACAGAAATGTTCTTCTCATCAAGGGATCTCAACCTCTGATTCAAATAAACCACTTCAGCTCATCTATTATTCAAACCCAAGTTCTATCTACAAATTTATTCATCTACGCAAGTCTGTAAATTAAAAGGGATGGGGGGGGGGTGGAGATGGAAAGCCGGAAAAAGAACAAAATGATTGTTCTGAATGCTGGCAAATTTGTTTAATATAACTAGGAATGTGTATGTCCTCGTATAAATCATTTCTATTAAAGCAGTAATAACATCCCTGAGGGCTAGGAAAGTGCCACCTTTATTCACCATGTGTTTATGAAATAATGCAGATTAAAGAGGAATTTTAGTCAGAGTAAAACTGACTAAAATTAATTAAAATGCCATGATGAAATTTTAATCGCTCATAAAAAAAACACTATGACTCAGTTTCACAGACAGGGCTTTGATTAAGTCAGGATTGGGTCTTAGTTTAATTAAGACATTTATACAAATGTCTTATTGTTTTTATTTTGTATTTATTACAAAAACACACAAAAAATGCACGCAAAAATAGTTCCAGAGCAAAGCGAAATAACCATACGCAAAACTTTATAAACTATAATCAATGGATTCAGGCAACGGCTGTACATGCGTTCACGAGAGAGTTGAGATCCGGCGGAAGAGTGACCTTTGACCTGACGTGGGATGTAGGATACAGCGAAACAAAGTGCCGGTCAGGAATTAGAAGCTTAAAGAAAAATATTGGAGGCTTTCGATATAAGAGAGGAGGCCACCCTTGCACCGAAACTCAACTCTCCCGTTAACGCGCGTACGGCCATTGCCAGAAGCCAGTGATTATAGTACAGAAAGTTTTAAATATGAATATTTTTCTGACAAAATCCCATGGCTTTGCATCAGAAGGAATTTATTAACCCACTGGAGTCATATGGATTACTTTTAGGATGGACAGATGTGCTTTTTAGAGAGTCAAAAACTCTATTCAATGACATTACAAAAAGCCAGGATATAATTGAAATAACATAATAAAATTATGGGATCATTTTCATTTTTTCGGTGAACTATTCCTTTAAAGCAAATACATTTTTGCATTATTTTTTCATGCAAAACATAAAAGATACTAACCAAAAACTATAATAGCAATAATAAAATAACACTCTTTTACATGTGTGTACAGTAGGAGAGGAACAGGGAAATGTGTGCATTTGTTTGATCATTCAGCAGGCTTGCTAAAGCCCTGAGTTGGGCGGAAATGAAAGCCGCTTCTGACACTTATCTGCCACATCCCTCACCTGGGGAACGGCAGCACAGCGCTGGACCACCCCTGATAACCGCTTAATCAGTCTCGGCTATTTATGAAGGACGACCCCCATGCGGACAGGATTTTTAATTTGCCGTGTAATCGTGTACACTGTTAAATTGGAGCACAGGGCTAGATTAAATTTAAAAGTCAAATGATTTGTAGAGGACTAAGTTTGTGCGTTGTGGTTTGTGAGATGATGATGATATTAAAAATGCCATCCCGCGTTGACAACCCACCAAACTTTTTTGAGATTGGAGTTCTGCAACTTTGTAGATTGGCTTGACATCGGCACAGTGGGCGGCTATGAAGATAAACATGTTGCATGTTGTCAACGTAACTGACGCACTGAAAAGATGCTTTCTGGATTAGCATTTAAACAGATACCATTCTTTGAGAGGTATCTGCTTTGAATGGTAACATATATATATATATATACACACACACACACATACATACATACACTCACCTAAAGGATCATTAGGAACACCATACTAATACTGTGTTTGACCCCCTTTCACCTTCAGAACTGCCTTCATTCTACCTGGCATTAATTCAACAAGGTGCTGAAAGCATTCTTTAGAACTGTTGGCCCATATTGATAGGATAGCATCTTGCAGTGGATGGAGATTTGTGGGATGCACATCCAGGGCACGAAGCTCCCGTTCCACCACATCCCAAAGATGCTCTATTGGGTTGAGATCTGGTGACTGTGGGGCCATTTTAGTACAGTGAACTCATTGTCATGTTCAAGAAACCAATTTGAAATGATTTGAGCTTTGTGACATGGTGCATTATCCTGCTGGAAGTAGCCATCAGAGGATGTGTACATGGTGGTCATGAAGGGATGGACATGGTCAGAAACAATGCTCAGGTAGGTCATGGCATTTAAACGATGCCCAACTGGCACTAAGGGGCCTAAAGTGGGCCAAGAAAACAGTCCCCACACCATTACACCACCACCACCAGCCTGCACAGTGGTAACAAGGCATGATGGATCCGTGTTCTCATTCTGTTTACACTAAATTCTGACTCTACCATCTGAATGTCTCAACAGAAATCGAGACTCATCAGACCAGGCAACATTTTTCCAGTCTTCAACTGTCCAATTTTGGTGAGCTCGTGCAAATTATCTCCTCTTTTTCCTATTTGTAGTGGAGATGAGTGGTACCCGGTGGGGTCTTCTGCTGTTGTAGCCCATCCGCCTCGAGGTTCTGCGTGTTGTGGCTTCACAAATGCTTTGCTGCAGACCTCGGTTGTAACGAGTGATTATTTCAGTCAAAGTTGCTCTTCAATCAGCTTGAATCAGTCGGCCCATTCTCCTCTGACCTCTAGCATCAACAAGGCATTTTGGCCCACAGGACTGCCGCATACTGGAAGTTTTTCCCTTTTCACACCATTCTTTGTAAACCCTAGAAATTGTTGTGCGTGAAAATCCCAGTAACTGAGTAGATTGTAAAATGGCACCAACAACCATGCCACGCTCAAAATTGCTTAAATCATCTTTCTTTCCCATTCTGACATTCAGTTTGGAGATTGTCTTGACCAGGACCACACCCCGAAATGCATTGAAGCAACTGCCATGTGATTGGTTGGTTAGATATTTGCATTAATGAGAAATTGAACAGGTGTTCCTAATAATCCTTTAGGTGAGTGTATATATATATATATATATATATATATATATATATATATATATATATATATATATATATATATACACACTAAAGTTGAATTAAAAACTTCATGAATAAAACATTAAGAAAAAATTGTTTCTTGTTTGCCTTCCCATGGGTCTGTCTAAAGCAGTTTTACAGCCAGAGAGCCATTCATTTCAGTCTTGTATTAATCCATAAAATTAGCAACCCAAAGTGGAAATTCATTCCAAGAGAAAGTGAAACATGAATATCAGCTTGGGAGAAAAGAGGAAAAAAAAATGATTTGATGCTGCATCCACACCAATAGGTGTCAGTATAAAGTCCAAGGCCATCGAAACAAAAAGAGAAAATATTGTGGACCGAAAAATGTTTTTAAACTCAAAACTTTTTTGAGTAATAGTTTTTGAGGATTAGGCCGTGAGACCTTTCCATGTGGTATCTATCAAGTGACAGATGAAATTGAGTCAAAATATTGCTTGGAGGCTTTACATCAACAACAAATGTTATTGTATGTGTTTGCTATCTAAAGTATGGGTGGTTACTGCCATTTTATTAACATCGTTTTTCACCTTCTGTTTGTAATCAGGACAGACCTGTGACCCCTTTTTAAACAGCCACTACTGCATATGTTAAATTTCTGCCCTCTCATCAGTGTATTCCTACTGTATTAAGAGGCCAAACAACCTCTTTAGACTGTATTTACATTAGTCTCAGTGCATTTCGCTGCAGACCTCAATTTTTTCCATTTCTTTAGCCACAGCCTGTGGTTCCTCCCCCGCTTTAAAAATGGTTATTGTCAGTATCGAGACATGAGTACACAATTAATAGCTCCAATTTGTCTCTGTTCAAGCTTCTCTAATTGCAGGAAACCAAGTTTTTGCAAGAGGATGCACATTATCAGCTTGAAAAATCACTCGTCTAATGGGCCTTAATTTGATATAATTACCAAGTTCATTAAGAGGGAGAATTAAGACATGTTTAGCCAGAGGGCTAAGTCAATCCTCCTCTATGTTACTCACTACTTAACATGATTTGGTTAATTTCAGAAGAAAGGTTGTATGTTTGTCTGGAATACATATGTTGAACTTTTCACCAGTTGTTGAGTTTTCGTATACAAAACATGGTCACTCAGAAGAGTTTACTTTGAGGTTTCAGATTCATTTGCATTTTTAAGATGTGAACAAAACAGTGTTGGCAAGCTAATTTTGCATGAATCTTAAAGGTTTGCCTGTGGCCTAGTGCAGTGGTCCTCATTAAACAACAGTACAACATCAGTAGGAAGGAGTTGCTTACGAAGTCTTTTGAATCTACACATTTTTTTCCACAGTGGACCTGTTTTCGAAGTAAGTAAAGCTTTATTTATATACCACATTTTAAGACAGTGTTTACAAAGTGCTTTACAGAATAGAAATAAGATAATAAAGTGAAATGCAGACCAAAACAATACAAAAAAAAAAATCACAGTGGAAATAGGATAATAAAATACAACAATAAAATGAGTCAATGGCTCGTAGATAGTCAGGAAGAGAGTTCCATAGCTTGAGACCGAAATAACTAAAGGCTGACTCGTCAATTTTTTAGCGGTGTTTTAGGCGCAACAAATTACTATTTGATGTTTGGAGCAATCTTGCTGGAGTATATTTATTCAAAGAATTAGAAAGGTATATTGGAGGAGTTTCATGAAGACATTTAAAAACTAATAAGAGGATCTTGAATTGAATTCTGAATGATACAGGCAGCCAGTGAAGGGATCGGAGTGTTGGAGAAATGTGATTTCTAGTTTTAGAGCAAGTTAGCATTCATGCAGCTCCATTCTAAACTCTCATGTTTAATAGAGCTCTTTGGCAACTCAGCGAAAACGCTATAGCAGAAGTCAAGTCGAGATGAAACAAAAACATGGACAAGTTTCTCGTTGTCAGAAGGGAAGAGAATATCACATCATTTGGAGACGTTTCCGAATTGATAATATGCAGTTTAAGTAACAATGCTGTTTTTGTTGTTGTTGTTGTTGTTGTTAACTAAGGTCACTGTCAAACATGATTCTGAAGTTCTTGGCCTGCCTATTGGGTTTTATTAAGAGAGATTCGAGATGTGGAACAGTAGTTGTTCTCCGCGTGTCATTACCAATAACAAATACATCCGTCTTATCTTTGTTTAGCTGTAGAAAGTTCTGGGACATCCACAATTTCATGCTCTCTATGCAGTCCAGTAGTGTGGAAATTCAATTGTGGGCATCTGGTGCAAGTGAAAGAGTTGTGTGTCATCTGCGTACTGGTGAAATTAAATATTGTACTGGTTAATTATACCAGCTAAAGGAAGCATGTATAGATTAAACATAGAGGACCCAAAATTGAGCCTTGAGGAATACCAGAAGAAATGACGTAACACCTGGAGCTGTAGGTACCCAGTGGAACATAGTATTTCCTGTTGATTAAGCAGGACTTGATAGACCAACCCAAGTCTAACTTCGGTCGAGTAGAATCTCATGATCAACAGTGTTGCACTTTTATGCTCTCAAACCCTGGTCATCACATATATGCCTTCTCAGACTGAGCAAGGTGGATTTATATATGTGGTTTTAAGTCAAGAAGGCCAGCAATGCCTGAAGAAAGCTATCCATTAGTGTCCCAGCTGATCTTCAGAAGTAGGTGACCCCCTTGCTGCCTTTTTTTTTTAATCATTTGCCACTCAATCAATCAGATGAGCAACAAATACCTACTAACCACCCTAGAATTGTGGTCAGTAATCCTACAGGAACAAGAAAATGACCTTTTTCATGCTGAAATGATATGCTGAAATTGCTGATGATACCTCACAAGAACATGCAGTCTTAAACCCTTTACCATTCTGAGCTGTGATGTCAGGGGAAAAAAAAGAAAAAGTTTGTCTTGGGGATATAAAGGTGTAATGTTCTTGCCGTGTTTTGGCAATGTAAAGTTCAGGGAGTGCAGAGAAATGTCTTGATCAGGGAAATTGCAGGGTCAAGTAGTCACAGTCTTCTCTCCTGGGTCCAGGGCTCAAGGAGTGGTGGCTTCTTCTTAGTGACTCGGTACCCCCAGGGACAGCAAGCAAGAAGCATGACGGATCCGGCATCCCAGAGTTCTATGAAAATATACGAGATGGAGCGCAAAGGAGGGAAGCAGTTCTTTTCACAGTTCTTGTTAAGATGCCTTTGAAATGAATACAGTGTAGTTTCCAGGATGGTATATGCAGTAATAGAAAGGACATGTAGTGTCCTTGTCATGCTTGGTAATCTTGAAGATGCAAAAGCTGCAAAGAAAGGTTGTGGTCAAGGTAGGGACAGAGTCCAGCAGTCACACTCTTCCCTCCTGATCCATAAGTGGTGGAGGCTTCTTCTGAGCAGCTCAGCATCTCAAGGGCAGGTGAAGAACAATAGGTATGACAACCATTGCTTCCTTGTCCAGCACTTTACATTATTAGAGTGTGGGTCATGTCACTGGTGCAGGATAGGCTCCACTCGCAGACCTAACGTGCACGGCAAGGCATCCCTAAATTCCGGTGGACTTCATCACACATTGCCAGTGCTGTTAACTCAAAGAACCTCTACAACCTTTTTCTCTCTCTTGCCCGTACCAGTTGGGAACCTGCATGGTGGCAATCAAAGGGAGGGGCGGCATTGATGTGAGGGGAGACAGTTGTGTTATTACAACAAACCCAGAGAGAAAAGAATGAGGGGTGCTAGTGAGGGCTAATGAAACCCAGCAAAACATATCCTTAGGCCTGGAGCAGCTGTGAGAGAAGCCCTGTGTAATGTGACATTCTAAAGCATTTTGGACGTGATTGTGGAAATGACGTGTGCATGCATGCATTTCTTGAAATGTATGCTTTAAGATCTCAAACTAATTTCAACACTAACTCATTTTCCTTTTTTTCCCCATATATGCAAGAATGATATCCTTAGATTGTAAATGGGTGGATGGAATGATCAATACATATGAAAAATATATTACATTCTATGGAAATATATGAGCTGGAGGGTAAAGAAGTGTTCATAATGGCTCAGAGAAGGAAAACCAAGGTTCATGAAAAATCTAAAACTGGAAAGTTCACCCCCCAGGGCCAAATGTCTCTTCTGCCATGCAATATTCTACAAATCTAAAAGCAAGGCTGTTATTGGAAAATGTATAATACAAAAACAAAACAAAACAAAAAATGTGTGGAGACAAAACCCATAATACTTTAGAACCACAATTTTCCCCAACGTGTTATTAGACATTCATGTGAAGAAATTAAACATGTCATAAAAACAACACACTACTCTATAGTTGCCATCTAAGATCATCTAGCTAAAAATATTTAACAATAAATTTACAATATATACGTTTAATAATATATAAAAGTTTTATTCCTCTGTGGCGACCCCTGACAAGAAAGGGAACAAGCCGAAGGAAACACATATACATACATATATATACATATAACTAATGAAATGTATGTAAATCGCCTTCAACCCACTTTAGGGCTCCAAGTTATATGAGCGTAACCAATCCCGATGGGATGAACCTCAATTTCAGGTTTTTCTAATGTCCTACAGATTCTACATTTCATTTCCTAGATCTTTGTTGCAAATGTAATCTCACACATTTGTGCAGTAATAACAATGTGCTGCTTTTTACTGCTGTCAGCAGCAAGAAGAATTAGAGTATTCCTCCCTCCACCTTTTCAACCCGACAATGACACCTCAACGCCTGTCGTCCTTGCCTGTTAATAGTTACTGCCACTGTGGAATCACCAGGGGAAAAAATATTCATTGGATTTTTCATTTACAAATATTATTTTTCGCTACCAGAAATAGCTCTACTCAGATAGTTTTACATGGTCGTGAAAATGGACCAATGAGTCATACATTTTTCTGCCACTGCGTTTGATTCAAAACATTAGAGGTCATTATTTTGATTGATTCCCAGCTTGTATCTCAGGATCGCATTCTCAATGAGTATGTAAACTTATGAGCACGACCTTAATTCCAGATTAAAATGTTCTCTCACACCTTAGCTCGGTAACTAGCTCATCCAGTTTGCTCAAATCGCAAGTTTAGCTTCCTCTTGAAGAGTTAAACGAGTTTTGCAGCGAGTTCACTGCACTGCGCTCCTTGCCATAAAAAGTGACCCTCCGAGTCGAGACCTTCTCACCGAGCCTCATGAATTCCATGCTTCATACTGCACGGCTGTCCTCCCTGGACTGTAAATTAACCTCATGGTGGGGCCAGGCGGTCTCTCAAACCTGGACCTGCACTCCATGTTAAGTGTGACGGTAATTGAGATTCCTGCTTCCACAAGGGTGAATGACTCTGAAGGGTCAGGCAGTCAAGGCCCAATATTTGAGCTTCAACTTCACTTTTCCTCTTGCTTTCATCTCTTTGTTCGTTCTACTTTCACTCCGACACACACAAACCCACAGCCAACCTCTTCAAAATGAGGACATGATAAAGATCATACACTTTTCTTAGAACAGGAGCTTTATTCTTTAATGCGCTTTTTCCAACTGCTCTGCATTAGACATTTATAAAGTGGGTAAAAATTTTGACTCACATACGCATCATGATTATTTCTTAAAAGATTTTGCAGCTTTGAAAATAAGAATCAAATTCATAAATTCTATTTATAGAAAAAGTATAACATTTAAAAATGGCATTAGTGTCAGCTAGTTCAGCTTCCTCCATTTCCCACTGGTTGAACAAATAGATAGTCCCGCCCCAAACTCACACCATTACCAAAATTTAAGGTCATTCTAATACAGATTTCATTTAAACAGAAGGACACTGTTGTTAAAGAGATTCTTATATCTGCTTCACAAAAGAACTGAACACCTCTAATACAGTAATTCCTGAAACAGCCTTAATGCTAATTTATAGAAATGTCACATTCGTCTATTTTCGGAGTAGAGCGCAGTCTCGTGGGTACCCCCCGGCCTGTGAGGGGTGATGGGGGTATGTTAAGAGCAGGGCGGGCGGGAGCCGTGAGGGAACGGCATGAGGCTGATGACGTGATTGCTAATGAGCGTCAGCTGCGCGCTACACCGGTCTCGTATCTCTCACGGAGGAGCTCCGGAAGCATAAAAGAGGAGCGATGATAGTGAAGGACTAGAGAGGACCAGGCCTGGATTTTATGTTGTGTTTTATTATGTTTGTGTGGGCGGCAGTCGCCGTGAGGAACTGCCTCCATTCTACTTTCGTTTTATTGTTTGTTTATTTATTTGATTAAAAGTTATGTTGAACGTTCGCCGGTTCCCACCTCCTTCTTCCCGTTCTAACGAACTGTGTTACAGTGATATAGTGTCTTATAAAAACTACATTGCAGAGGAGGCTAGTCTCCCATGGTATATCAACCAATCACTGCAGAAACATAAATTAAGTGATATTAGTTTGAACTGCTACCGCTAATAACCTAGCAACTACCTTAATTATGGAGAGTAGAGATATTGAATAATTGACAGCCAACAATTAGAGCCCATGCCGAAATTGAATATATTGGCTACAGCAATCAGCTTTAAAGATGCAGTAAGTGATTTCTGAGAATAGTTGTTGAACATACCCCTCCCTACGCAATGCAAGAGTGGATGTCTCTTTATCATAGTAAAAAATAAAGCAACATACAGTACAGCAAGAGTTACTCGCATTTGGAACAGAAACTACACAACCTCTGTGTCCATTTTCAGGCCTTCTCACTTAGGTCTCTCTCAATGCAAGAGTGGATGTCTATTTATCATAGCAGACGCAAATAAAAATAAAGCTTTGCGAAAAATAAAGTGAAGATGACGAACGAACAAACATCAAGGAAGAGCATAAAATGAACATACATTACAAAAGTATATAGAAGCAAGAGTTGGTTGTTAGTCACCAGTCGTTTTCAGTCTCTCCAGCGCTGGAAAGCTTTTCTAATATTAATGCTCGTGCTAAAGCTCTAGCCTGATCATAATCCTCCTTTCTCCAGTGAAATTCTTCTGAGCTTTTCTCTTTTGTAATGTCTCTCAGCGATTTCTCTGTCTACAGTCTTTCTTCGAATCTCCCTCTTTTTCACTCACTCAGAGTTTGTCCATCATGTGGTGCTCAGGTCAATCCATTTTCAACAGTATTTTTCAGAAATCGCTTACTTCAACAGATGGGTGAGTGAAATGTTATGTATATTTTCTTGCTGTATATGTGCAATTTTCTCTTTTATATTTTGTCTAAAAGAAAAAAAAAAAAAAAATCTCCAGACTTCTACTCTACAATTAGTGTGCCTCCATTTTTAAGTCCATGAGCTGCCACTGGAATCTGTTGCTGCTTACTCTACCTTGCGGAAAGACTTACTTAAGAACTTTTTTCTTCAAATATTAACAGAGGCAACTGTTAGGTTCAGACACCCTTTGTTGGACCATATCACCACAAAACCAGACGAAGCAGATCTGAGTCCCTGAATAGTGCCATTTGAATAGAGAAAAAGAAAAAACTCTCATGAATATAATCCAATTAGAATAACTCCTCTCACCGCACGGTGCCACTAAACATTCACATCAATTAGACGACATTGAGTCCAGTCTATTCTCTGACTCTGAAGGAGTCCAGAAAGGGATGAGACCTCAGGTGAGAGAAGAAGAGATTGACGGCTAAGCTATAATGACCAATAATGACCACTTCCTGTTATGGTTCATTAACATGCTGATAAAAGAATGTCTAATTAATTTAGCCATAAATGAAGAAACCTCCAACATTTTTTCAATGGGGTGTTTCAAACCCCTCAGGTCAGACTTTATAAATTACTGTTTTGATGAGGTCAACTGCAGAGGAGGAAGTTAGCAAATATCTGCTAATTTTATGTGTGGCCTTTTGAGGATTGTATGCACAGTTTAAAGACTGAAAATTCTCTTCTTTGGAAAAAAACAAAAAACAAAAAAAAAACAGATCATATTAACAGATCATATTAGTCCAGGAAGAAAGAAATTTAAAATGCGCCAAATGTGCCAAATTCTTAGAAATGTTATGTCAGGAATACGTATTTTTCAGAGGTAAATATGGCCAAAATAAATAAATATAAATATAAATATATATATAAATATATATATATATATATATATATATATATATATATATATATATATATATATATATATTTTTTTTTTTTTTTTTTTTTTTTTTCTCACAAATATTTGAATATTTAAAAAAATATATATATTTATAAATATCAGTAACATTTTAGCATGCTGGATGCAACGTAACTTTTTCAAAAGGTGTAATATTTAACAAAAAGATTTTGCCGAACTCTACAGAACACCCATAACCTGTTATAATCCGTTCCAAACCAGTGTACTCTTTCTGTTCAGACAGTGGCCGTGTCTGTTTTCGTACTATTTGATCACAATGATGTTTTGGTCAGCTTTTGTTTCAAAATGTCAGATCCCTTTTTCCCCCTCTTATTTGTGAGGAACTTCATTAAATCAATTAGACAGCTCATTAATGTGTGATGGTGCACTGGACAAACACTCCAAATCACTCATGGCGTTCCACTGCATCGATTGGAACACTCTCAAAAACACTGTGACGCTGCAAGACTTTAAACAGACCTGAACGGAGACAGAAACTCACAAATTCACTGCCAGCATTAGCCGAGACCTAATTTACAATGCGGAAATCAGAATACTTACACAATGTTTTAAAATACAAAAGAACATTCTCGAAAGTAAAAGGAACCTTAGACTCAAATGCTGCCCTAAAACAGGCCTGACAGATAATGCTCTACAATTCATCGCCTAAAGTATGAATAGTTCCAACAAGTCCTCTAAAATATTCTATTAAGCTGAAGGTTAACTGATGTGTCCTTCTGCGCTTGAATGCGGGACAGTGCATTTGGAATCAGATATGATTTTATATTTTATTATGAGGCCGCCCTACCTAGCAATAGGCCTACAAATTCAGAGTGTGGAGAGTGCTTTCTTTTTATTGCGCTGACGGATTTCACTTTTTCTCACATTAAAACCAATTTCAAATACCATTCACAACTCATTTTATTATCATAATGTGATGTATTTCTGAGTGAAACAAGATATTCAACAAGAGAAAAAAAGAGCAGGGGAGAACTTGGTTTTTTACACCAGAAACTGACTGGATTGTGATGGAGTCAGACCTAAATGGCAGTTTTTCATGGATTGTGGAGGACCACATCCCTATGTAATGCATATATTAGGGGTGTAGCATTGCTTTCTGTACCGAATGCATTACATTGCAACATTAAGACACATTACACCATGTTAGCCTATCCACCATTAACCAACAATAATCATAATAAGCTCTTGTTACTTTCGCTTAGAAACTAAGTCTTTTCTATAAAATTCTGTCCACGAAATTTAAACACGAAATTCCATTTTGACACGTGACATATCGCTGTATAACCACCTCAGTTCGATCGGCGACTGAACGCGATCATCTCTTCCTCTTTAATACAGAGTAAACTTAAATGAACATCTGAAGGCATGTTGAAACATACAGTACAACTTACAGAAATTGTCACATCTGTGTTTCAACGACGGAAAGACGTCAATTAAACTTCTTGTAAACAATATGTTGTGGCATTTACCTCAGAAAAGCCATTCTGTATCCATAACTTGTTAGTTTGCCAGATAAATGAATTCTTTCACTTAATATATGCACTATATTAGCCGGATGGGTTACAACAGCAGAAGACCTCACCGGGTACCACTCATCTCCACTAAAAATAGGAAAAAGAGGCTACAATTTGCACGAGCTCACCAAAATTGAACAATTGAAGACTGGAAAAATGTTGCCTAGTCTGATGAGTCTCTATTTTTGTTGAGACATTCAGATGGTAGAGTCAGAATTTGGCGTAAACAGAAAGAGAACATGGATCCATCATGCCTTGTTACTACTGTGCAGGCTGGTGGTGGTGGTGTAATGGTGTGGGGGTGTTTTCTTGGCACACGTTAGGCACCTTAGTGCCAATTGGGCATCGTTTAAATGCCACGGCGTACCTGAGCATTGTTTCTGACCATGTCCATCCCTTCATGACCACCATGTACCCATCCTATGATGGCTACTTCCAGCAGGATAATGCACCATGTCACAAAGCTCGAATCATTTCAAATTGGTTTCTTGAACATGAGTTCACTGTCCTAAAATGGCCTCACAGTCACCAGATCTCAACCCAATAGAGCATCTTTGGGATGTGGTGGAACGGAATTTGTTAAAGAAATTAATGGCCCCAGATTTACTTAAGATACCATCAACCAATCAGAGAGTGGCATATCCGGAAAATAAGGGTGTGAATGCATATTTTAAAACTGGTCTTTCAGATCCTACAAATCAATTCCAAGATATATCTATTCTGCTCCATCAAGGTCAGTAGAAGATCAATCATTAGCCGTGAGTGTGTCTGCCTGACCTGATCTCATCTCTTTCTCACTCTCTCCCTTTCTCATTACCTGCATTAACATGCACTGAATTAGTTCACCTCATTGGGTTTCAAGTCCACACTTTCCTCTGATACATCAGGGTGACCTCACCCCAAGAGTCAGAAAGAATTATATTTATTCCAAAATTCATATACACGAAGTCTGTTACTACGACAAACATCAGTTACATGATGAAATTCAGGTAAACCGGCCCACTTTTTGCAGGCATCTCAATGTGATAAAAAAATAAAACCTAAATGGCAAAAGTGGCCCAATTTACTCGAATGTATTCAATAGTATTTTAAAAGCTCCTGGGTTGGGCGTTAGAACCAATGTGGAAACATCTCAAATGCAAATAAATTCAGAGCCATTCTTCCTAAATGTTATATCCTTTATTGCTGTGTTTACACACCATGTGCAACAAGCTAACGGGCCTCCATGACAGTAAAACTGGGCGACTGAGTGTGTTTGAGCAAAACAATGTGTCGTAAATCTTAACTGTCTTAAATTGAGCTCTCATACCCAGAGAGATGACATGGATGCGGTAGGTAATGGGTTTGTGAAATGCTGAAAGTACCCTCAGTGCCTTGGCTAACAGATGGGGAGAAAAACGTTAGATGAACATCTAGCAAACGCTCACAGCTGTTACCATGACTGTGCTGAACTATCAGGACACTTTTCACCTGGTCTAAACTCCAGATAAGAATCAAACTCAGAAAATGGAGCCCGATCATTTCAAACATGTTTTATATTCAGGATTTTAAATCAGAATGTTCGTGATTACGATTGTCATTACTTTTACAATAGCCAATGGGAGACCAGGAGACAGAGGTGAATGAAAGAACAAGCTTCTAGCACTATAACACTAGAAACTGAGAAGAGCCAGAGCCCCAGCCCCCATCATGCGCACCTTCTACAGAGGCACCATCGAGAGCATCCTGACCAGCTGCATCACTGTGTGGTATGGCGCCTGCAACACGTCCTGCCGAAAGTCACTTCAGCGCATAGTGAGAGCAGCTGAGAAGATCGTTGGTGTCTCTCTCCCCTCCCTCCAGGACATCTATGACACCCGCCTCACCCGCAAAGCCCTCAACATTGCTGGTGACCCCACCCACCCGTCACACAGCCTCTTCAGTTTGCTGCCATACAGCTTCGTTCACCAAGCTGTCAGGGCGCTGAACTCCCTCCCGACTCTTCCCCCTCTCCCCTCTTCTGCCCCACGCACATGACCTCTGTGACCCCCCCCCCCCACAATAAAGCTGACTTTGACTTGACTTTGACTTGACTATAAGCTAATGTGCTGACAGTGTTTCAACCATGTAGGCTAACGTTAGCTTAGCATTCTACTGTTAACAGATATTACAATTGGCAGTTAAATCTCACCTCCAGTTTTAACTGAAAAGGCAGTATCCATTTTTTTTAAATTTTTTTTTTACATCCGTTTCCGCATGAGATCACGTGAGGTGCTCCCTCAGGCATGATAATCTTAATATATTGTGATGCGCCACGATTTTCAAATCTTGTAGTGTGGGTATGTCTGAGATTTGAGAGAAGACAATTTCTAAAGATTCTCCTCATTCATTCATTCATTCATTCATTCATGTATTTATTAAGCACCGATTAAGACAACAGCAGTTGCACCATAGTGCTGTACAAATAAAATAAAACAACGAGGGAAAACAATACTAATAAAATCAGCAAATTTAATATACAAGGTATAAAAATTGAAAAGCATATCAATTTATATTTAAACTCACAAACAGAATTTGACGTCTTCACTATTCTACAAATGCACGATCATCTTTGCCTTTAACCACAATCTAGGCTGAGACAAACAACAGTTTTTTTGTAGATCTCAGATGCTTATTTTCTTTTAATAAGTCAGACAATTAAGAGGGTGCCAGATCATTTAGGGATTAAGTCCAATATCTTAAGGTCAATTTTATAATGCACTGGTTCCCAGTTTAAAGTCTATACGATCGGTTTTATAAAGATGCTCTTACTTACGAGTCCCAGTTAAAAACTTAGCTGCAGCATTTTGGACCATCTGGAGTCGTGATATTAAAGACTGATGTAGACCAACATATATAAAGAGTTAGAGTAATCCAGGCGTGATAAGACAAGGGCATGCGTGACTCTCTCAAGATCTTTAATGATATCCGAGACTTGACTCTAGAGAGAAGTTTTAACTGAAAAAAAAAACCTACTGTATTAATATTTTAATATTAATAATATCACATTTTAGGGAGGAATCTAAAAGGAATCACACATTTTTCACAGTTGATTTGATGAAGGTGTTCACATAGCCTGTTTCACTTGAGGCCCAAACACAATAACTTCTGTTTTGCTCAAATTTAAGCATAAAAATTTTGCGAAGACAGCCAAGATCTAATGTCCTCTAGACATGCAAACAATTTTCCCAACCCTTTCATGTCTTTTTGCTTCAGAGGCAGATATATTTGTGTATCATCTGCATAAAAGTGAAATGACACTCCATGCTTCCTAAGTATATTTCCTACTAGGAGCATATACAAAGGAAACAGGATTGGGCCTAGAACGGACCCTTGGGGAACACCACAAGTCAAGGGGGCAACTGATGAAACGAGAGTTTCCAATGCCCACTGAAAAGGTTCTGTCACACACACACACACACACACACACACACACAAGATTTAAACCAGCTGAGGGCAAGACCCCGGATGCCCACACGCTGTTCAAGAAGCGAAATGAGAATAGTGTGGTCAACCGTATCAAATGCAGCACTCAGGCCTAGTAAAACCAGAATAGCTTCATCCCCTGAATCAAGTGACACCAGGATATCATTTAATACTCTTAGTTGGGCATGAGAGTGATGCAACCAGATTTGAATGCGGTAGTTGTGAGCTCAGAACAGTATTGAACACACACGAAATTACAAAATATCACAAAGCAGCTTTTTCCATATTGCAAAAGTATTGCTTCATTAATTCAGCAGGATGCTCATTACCACCTTCTTCTGAACAGAGTCAGTGGTGTAAAGGTGCCTGTGATGGTTCAGACACTGACTGTGTTAACAAGAAACAGGCCCAAATAAGCACATGACTGCATTATTTAAGATTCAGATACTGAAGAAATACAGTAGCAGAAGCTTAATGGCCTGATCCAGAACATATACAAAGATACATGTTAGTTTTGATAAGCTCTATGGTGTTTCTTCAGTAGACTCCGCTTCAAAAGCATTCAAAAGCCATTGTGGGTGCTTATATAAAAAGAAATAAATGAAATAAAATAAATATATAAGTTTGGACCTGTAAATGGCATGCATAATTCAAAAGAAAACAACTGTGGGTTGAATTTGTCACACTGCAGGACTTCCCTAGAGAGACTGGGCCTACGAAATCAGACCGCCTACCAATCCCAAGAGAAGATTTACAGATTCTCCCCCGCCATAGTTTTTCGCTTGCCTCGTCTTCCGTCTATACCGCTTCATTAGCGTTTCAATCATTCCCTTTCCACAAGACTTCATTAAAATCACTCGTAACGACGCAATGCCCTCGTGCTCATTTCTGCCAGTCAGTGTGATGCATTTTGGCATCTGCAGCTAACAGAGTTGATTCCAGACAGCACGCAGAAGGTTATAATTGTGTTCATATTGTGCGGTGTACGGTTGGCACACACACCCGCAGCTTTAAGGAGGAGCGCAGGAAACATGCTGCCTAACAGGCTGTGTTCATCTCCAATTCACTAAGCTTTACTCTTCATTTACATAAGCAAAGCTACAGATGTTCAAACACTGGGTGCACACTTATAATAATGTCTGTCAGCCTCTTCCCTGTGGGTTCGGTTTGCCATTGGCTACCTCCCGCTCTCTTGTCGCATGATAATGACCTCTACCTGGGCGCCAGTGAACCTTGAAGAGGTTTGCTCCTAACCATCCACCCTTAAAATAATATACACGTTTGGGCTCCGACAGCACTCAGGAAAAGCTCCCGTCCGACCAAGGTCAGTGGTCATCATTCTTAGCATGCATCACAATGTCCAGAGAAAGAGAGTGACAGACCACATTTTGAGATCCATATTTCAACTCTCTAAAGCTCTCTAAAGGTCAATGAACCAAATAAACTAAAATAAATCAAATCCAATGTTTCATATTTAAAAAACAATCAAATAAAATGAATATATGTTCAATATAAAAAACAGCAACAAAATTAAATCGTTTCAAGTGTGTTTAAAAATAAAATAATCCTACAATCATTTGAAAGGCGTTTAAAAAAATTAAAAATAATAAAATACATTAAAAATATAAAATAAATGTAATATTTTAAAATATATTAAAATTTAAATGTTCAATATTAAAAAAATAAAATAATAAAAAGCAATTGATATTAAATACATTTTTAAAAATAATAAAATACAATAATACATTAAAAATAAAATTATAATAGCATAAAATAAAAGATTAATATTAAAAAAACATTACATTAAAATGTGTTCGATATTTAAAAATGATCAAATTAAATAATAAAACAAAATCAAAATGATAAAATACAATAATACATTAATTGAAGTGTTTTTAAACAATCAAAAACAATAAATTATAACAATATAATAAGATATAAAATACTTTTAAATAAAACTGTTCAATATTTAAAAATAATAAATTAAAATTTCAATGTTAAAAAACATACAATAATACAATAAAAACATGAAATAAATTCAAATAGCACTTCGAATTTGCTTTATGCAAATTCAGTTCATTTAAATCTTTCATTATAACTGAAAATACTTTTCAAAAAAATACTGTCAGCAATTAAATAAATAAATACACAAACATATCTATATTTTTTAACAAACGACACCCGTGCTGAGCTTGCCAAGGTGGTTTATGACACCTGACGAATGCTATCCGTCAACATTCTCATTCATGTCAAATTAAACGGCTACTTTTTAACAGGCTGTTAAAAAAAAACGTCTGCAGAACGGAACAGTTACGAGGCTAACTGCTAATCCTAATCATCCGAACCTTGACCCTTTGGATTAGGCACATCCAAATATTTGTATGAGGAAAAGTCATATACCGACGTCTTTTAAATCCAGAAGAACTACTGCAAATAAGTTTAAAAGCACCATGTTTTTCCTAGACTGTGAAATTGCCTGTTACAGTTCACCTCTCGTTCTTGTTTAGAAAGTGCATTTATGTAAATGAGTATTTGTACTGCCTTTTGTACATTAAAGTAAAAACATACCAACAATACACTTGAGTTAAGTGATTTTACTCAAATATGCAGGATTTTGAACAAGTCTGGTTTAAATTAAACAGCATAAAAATAAAGAATATAGTTGTAAATGGTAACTGGATTGCACAAACTAATTTTTCAACTTGACGGCACAATCAAATGGAAGCCGTGACAGATGTTGTCTTCTGCATTTACTCTTTCTTAAGCTGCAATATTAATTAACTACATGTACTTACTGTAGGGTTATGGTAAGGATTAGGTTAGCCTCGGGTTAGTAATGTGTAGTTATTACTATAGTAAGTACATGCAACATGGGACACTAAAATAAAATCTTACCAAACAGATATTTATGAAAAAGGGCGGGAACTTGGTTATAAGCCTCAAATGTTGATTGGATTCTTAGATGTGCGTTTTGAACTGCGTGTTGAAGTGGAGGCAGAGGAATGTGAACTTACAGGGGGGAAAATGTTTCAGATATGACGTTTTCTTATTTTTTGTGGAATATTTTTTTTATTTTTATAAATGATTTATCCTTGCATACAATATTGAACACACGAGCCCTTGTATTCTTTAACCCTTGTGTTATGTTGCGGGTCAATTTGAGCCGTTTAGATTTTCAAGTTGTTGGAAATACTGGTTTACCTATGTTTATTTTCTTGATATTTTGCGACTTTTTCTCATTTATCATCATGAACATGCATGCAAAGTTTCAACACGCTGGTGTTTTTTGACATATTCAAACAAAATCACTGTTACGTTCGTGATGTTCAATTTGACCCGCATATTTTAACGCTCTAAGGCAACTGTACTGAGCCAAAATAATAACATTTCTCGGTTATATTTTGTTATTTTAATTTTTACTACCTTATGAAGCTAAAAAATGAGGTTTTCCACACTTCTTTCAATACAGAAAAATGTTTTAACCAGCAGCATGCGTGTGAAGTTCTGTGAGCTCATCATGTCAGAAGAAACTTCTTGACTTTGTTCAGTTATGATGTTCTAAGAAAAAAAAAAAAAATGTATTTATTATATTTAAAAATGTACTGTTTATTTTCACATTTTTTCAAAACAAAACATTTTCATTTAAACATATCTTCAGATATATATCTATAATATATTTTGGAATATTTGGCAAATGTTGATTTTAAAAGTTTAGAGTACGTGAATCGTTGTTGTTTTTCATAGTGTGATTTTTGAGGAATTGTATTGAATCCAATTAGGGTCAAGGGCGGAGCAACCTGTCAATCACATGAGATCAACCAATGGCAAACCACAACCATCCAAATCAATTCATGATGGACAAAATGCTTCATTTTGCTTGTTTCATTCAGATATAGTGAAGAAAAGATTTTTGCAACTTCCGTTTCATGACAACTCTAAACATTACAAGATAAAAAAAGAAACATTTCCATAGTTGAATTGCAGTTTTAAAGCACTATTTTAACAAAAGAGCTTTGCTCATGCACCGATGTGGATGAGATCGATCCATGAGCGCATCAAGATAAAAGCTTGTCATATGGAATTCACCGAAGGTCAAAATAAATGTCAATCTCATCTTTGCGATGTTTTGTCCACACTGCCACCTGCTGCTTTGGAGAATAGTGCAACATTAGCATTTCTCTCCATTCTTCCTTCATTCCTTGCATTCTTGATCTCTGTGCGTAATCCCATCATGCCTTTGATCAAGGCCCTCACCAACACAAGTAACCAAAGGGGGATTACGAGCGAGATACACGTTTGCTCTTGATCAGAGGTAATCAAATGAACCAGGCCTTGCGTCTCCCATGGCTTTCACCAGGCTAGAACTCTGATAGATTAAACAGAGCTGGGCCTTGATCGATAGCGAAACGATCGTTAAAAGCACTCCTCAAAACACAACCTGCTGCAACAGATGCTGAGTCCCTTAATTCACATCATCATTCAGTCCACTAGCACATAAAAGGAAGCAGCCAAGTGCACAGCTCACTGATATCGGCTGTGTTATTATCATCAAATGATTGAGGTTTGTGCAGAAGTTACGGCTCTTTTTTATGCATAGGGCCACTTGGTTTCATGTTTGACTAATAACTTGAAGGACCCAAGTCCTTCAAGAAAGAAAGAAAGAGTGTATGACTTTGTTTGGCTATCTAGGCATGGCCAATGACATTTCACATAAAGAAAAGGGAAAATGTAGTCTTGTCATGTTGACTTCATATTATTTGTGAAACGTTATGATGAAGAAAAAAAAAAAAAGTCACATGGTGTAACCATCAAGCAAATGGAAATATATATTTTCTCACACGTTAAATACATTTACTTGACATCTTGATCATCATTTTCGACAATGGTTTTAATTGTATTGTTTTTATGCGTCGTGAATTAACCCATAAATATTCATTTTTGGAGGGAATCTCGCCACATGACACCACAGGACTTTTTAAGACGAGCTTTGCCTTGTGAAAAAAGTGCATTTTTTATATATATATATTCTAAAACTCTTATTGACCTCTTTGTGATTTAACTTTCTGCTTGTTTGTTTTCACCCCACAGCATGTTGGTTGCGCCACATGACCTTTTCCAAGAAATAATATTAAAAGATTTTAACAAAAGTGTTGTTTTTTTTTTTAAATTCGACCAAGAAACAAAGCAACTGAGCTGATCCCACGAGCACTTTATTAGACTAATTAATTAAAATTGACCATTTTTTTAACATTAAATTAGTTTTATATGAAGAACCAGGCCAAAATATGCTGCAATTTGGAACATATTTTATGCCATTTAATAAAAAGCTGCTTACACAAGACGAGTCAGTGAACTGTAAAAAAAAAAATCGGTTGTAGTACTGTGTCGTAAAAGGATGGATTTCCAAAATGTGCAACTTCCCCGAGAGGGTTTAATCATTCCGAAAGTGGAAAAGTAGCGTTCGCAACCCACTGATGTACTCAAACACTATTACGACAACTATTAAAGCTAAAACGTAGACAAGCTCGCTAATTGGCCTCATTAGATCATTAATCATTGGCTGGAGCACAAATGGTCCATCCTGATTCTAGAGTAGGCCACATTTTGCACCTCTAAATTTGAAGGTCAGAACATCCTGAACGGCTGTTTCTCTGCTTATTAAACAGACCTGTTACATTCAACAAACCGTATATGTGAATCCAATCACGCATCAGAGAGCTCGCATCTCTTTTTTCTCCCATCTCAGAAGACTCGCTTTGATTGGCTTGATTTCCCTCAGTACCTTTATTCAATTTGGTCAAATGGAGGGAACGGTACAGTACAGATTGAATATTTCTGCTTTCAATTACCAAACGCAGAGGTCACGCTACCTACGTAGGCAATGCTCCAGAGATGCGACTGATTCTGAGAAGTGCTAACGTTACGAAGCCTCACAGAAGGCCTGTGATGCTTTTCCCATGCCACAAATTGGCGTCGCGTTGAACAACCGAAAGCGTTTCAGCGTGGCTCAGAGGTTTGTTTACCATCTTGTCTATTTTGAGAGTGTTATAGGAATGGCAGCTGTCTTCCGGGAGGTTCTTGACACCACAATGAAGAGAAGAACTCAGCTTACCAGAGAAAAATATGTTCTTTAGCGATGAATTGAGCTGTGCTGGTTCTTAAGGTTGATTGGTTGGGTGAATTTGGGATGTTTCGGCTCCTCTGGGAAATGTTTGAGAAGCCCTTGGCAGCAGCTTGTTTACCTCACGAAAACCAAGAGATCCATCAGCAAAAAGAGAGCAAGTCCTTATTAGTTAAAGACAATTCGCTTGTCGGGATAATGAAGGAAGCCAGCTAATTTTCGGATGAAGAAAAAATGCTCCACAGAGGACGACAAAAAGTCATCAAACTCCCTCGTCACTCGAAAGTAATGGCCAACGAGTGAATTATCTTTTCTGAAACAGTATTTACCAAGAAGCTAATTACTAGAGCTTTTGTCATTAACTTCCAAACAAATTCAGACAGAGCGCCGGACAGTAAATTGAAGAAAATAATCATGCAGAGATCTTTCTATTTTTGCAATACAGAAAGCAAAGGAGGTGTTCAAAGCATGAACATTTCACAAATCTCTCTCTCTGGGTTTTAAGTTTTTGTGTATTCAGTCCCAAATGTGGTACACAATAACTGATGGCCACCTGCCACCCAGAAGCAAAGATGGCTCCAATTCCTGTGTGTACCGCTGCAATATCTGCCGCAGCATTAAAACGCACTCCATGCCTTTCTGTGATTTACCATGGGAGGCTTATTACTGAGAAAACCATATGGTCTAATCTACCTCTCACACACAAAAAAGCATTGATCAAACATTTGCAAATATTGTTTTTTGGAGCCCTTTGGGTGGTGTTGTGTGACTCGAATATAGCATTTGATGGATTTTAGATGCGGTTTACTGCAGCTATAATTGTATATTGGATGCCGACGGGACGTCCCGTGTCATATGGTTTGCGATGTTGTGTTCAGGCGCACTTCACGCATAAAAAACTACTGGCCTGTCTGTTTTGCCCTTGAGGAAGGAAAAATGGAGACTGTGGAAATATGCCAAGAGCAAATCTACATTTAATTACATAAGCCATTAGGCTTTGCTGTTTGCTGTAATGTAAAGTGCTTCAGACGGTACAAAAGTACAAATGCATTAGGGTCTCAAATTCCAAATTTAGGGATACGTGAAATATTGGTATCACACTGGATATTGGCCGATGTTATCTTTCGAATGCTGACAGTGAACGGATTCAAACGGTGAAACGGGTCCCGTGGTGATAATGGAAGAATATCTTATAGCTGGAAAGACCTCTCAGCCAATAAGATTCGAGAAACAGAAATAACTGTTATTTATATATATATATATATATATATATATATGGGGGGCCAAACAGGAAATAATTGCATGTAAATCCTGAATATATAGTTATAAACCCGATTATATAAATGTAAATCCTGAATATATAGTTATAAAACCAATTATATAATTATAAACCCAAATATTTAAATGTAAATCTGTAAATATAAATGTAAATCTTGAATATGTAGTTATAAACCTGATTATATAATTATAAACCCAAATATATAAATGTAAATCTTGAATATATAGTTATAAATCCGAATATATAAATGTAAATCAGAATATGTAAATGTAAATCTTGAATATATAGTTATAAACCCAATTATATATTATAAACCCAAATATTTAAATGTAAATCCGTATATATAAATGTAAATCTTGAATATGTAGTTATAAACCTGATTATATAGTTATAAACCCAAATATATAAATTTAAATCTTGAATATATGGTTATAAATATGAATATATAAATGTAAATCTGTATATATAGAAATGTAAATCTTGAATATATAGTTATAAACCCGATTATATAGTTATAAACCCAAATATATAAATGTAAATCTTGAATATGTAGTTATAAAACCCGAATATATAGATGTAAATCAGAATATGTAAATGTATTCTTGAATATATAGTTATAAAACCCCAATATATAAATGTAAATCTTGAATATATAGTTATAAATCCGAATATACAGATGTAAATCAGAATATATAAATGTAAATCTTGAATATATAGTTATAAACCTGATTATATAATTATAAACCCAAATATTTAAATGTAAATCCGTATACGTAAATGTATATCTTGAATATATAGTTATAAAACTCCAATATATAAATGTAAATCTTGAATATATAGTTATAAATCCAAATATATAAATGTAAATCAGAATATGTAAATGTAAATCTTGAATATATAGTTATAAAACCCCAATATATAAATGTAAATCTTGAATATATAGTTATAAATCCAATTGTATAAATGTAAATCAGAATATGTATATGTAAATCTTGAATATATAGTTATAAATCCAATTGTATAATGTAAATCAGAATATGTAAATGTAAATCTTGAATATATAGTTATAAAACCCCAATATATAAAAGTAAATCTTGAATATATAGTTATAAACCTGAATATATAAATGTAAACCTCAATATATAATTGTAAATCTGAATATATTGTTATTAATCCGAATATATAAATGTAAATCCGAATTTATGAATGTAAATCTGAATGAATTAGTTCAATCATTTAACCTGGATGCTAATAATATATATGTAGAACTTGGGGGAGTGAGTAAAATTATTTGCAAATCCCACAGTCCTGTACTACAAAGTCAGGCCAAAGTTTACATTTATATATTTTACATACATGTAAGTATATATGAATAATTCAAGCAAAATCATGTAATGAATATGCAGACTTTTAACATAAAAAATCCTCAAGATGCATTTTTCTAAAGTTTTACTGTTTTCATTTTGACAACTTCAGATGCCATTTGTGGAATGAGACGCATACAATTAGCAAAATATCATTCTACAGCTAAAGTCTCCATATCAACTCAAACCGAGAACGAAACAATACAGATTCGATTTTGTTATGATCATTTAAGTGGATGCACTTCATTTGCTTTGTCCCCAGTATCCAAAGATTCAAACAAAGGTATTTGAATCAAAGTATAGTTTAAACAACAATTACATGAGAGAGAGAGAAAAAAAAAAATACAATACAAATCACTCAACAAAGTTCTTTGACACTGAAACTGTGCAAATGAAGACAAACTCAGCACAGCGCCAGACGGACAATGCACGCCAAAATATTTCCATTTAATTACGGTTTTCTCACTCCATATAAACAACAGTAATGTTGAATGGGTGTTTTGATTAAACGATACAAACTTCAACTATTGTCATTGCACATCTATGATGAGACCTTCTCTATTCTGCTCTTTCAATAACAATAGTGATATTTCAATACAGATTTATGGAGCACAATGCTTCGTTCGACTGCATTGTACTGAAATGCCTTCTCAACCGTCAGCCCACTTCTTGTTATTGTGTTCTCTTAGATGTCGATGAAACCGATTCATTCCCCTCCCACGTTTCGCCGCTTGATAACGCGGCTGATTTTAGTGAAGCATCACTAAATATTTTATCCATCCATCTGCTAAGTGGCTCGTCCACCGCTGCGGAAGTTTCCAGAATGAGAGACGGGTGAACATAGTCGCTCAGACAACCCGTACCCTCTGGGTCAGACTCTGTACAGCTGGATGAGAACACGACGGGGTCCGGAGCGCCACAGTCGGGCTCGTCCCTGGTGGCCCCGTATCGAGAGATCCCATGTCATCGTAAACTAGCTCTTGCTGTCAGTCTCTCTCACCGTCTGACCCGCTTCCTGTCTGCCAAAGCTGAGCCTATACGTTTTCCAACTCAGGCAAAAATTGCTTGATAGATTAAAAATGTCTATCAACCAGTATTCTGAAATACTCTTTGAGTGTAAAGTTGGCATGAAAAAGAAGATGCGATAGCCCTTATTATTCCTATCATGACATAAATCTGAGTGAAACGGCTTCTCGGACAAGAACGGATGTTGGGAGGGACTTTATTTTGTCCTGGGGAAATGCTATTGGTGGATCTCAATTGAGTGACAGGTCGCCACGCCCTCATGCCATGAAACACATCGTCAGAGGAGAGAAGAGATGTCGGTGCAAGAGGAAGGGCAATTATTTTGATGACGTATTCATTAAATAAAAATGATACATCGTGCACACTGCAATATTCTATAAAAAAAAAAAAAAAAAAATAAGAATAGTGATTTCAAAGCCTTCTGAACAGAAAATGGGATGAAGCGAAAGTTTTCTGCCTTTTTCTTTTTTACAAGTTCATATATACATTACACATGTATAATACAGCAGAATAAGATTTAGGAACCATAAAGTAGAATTATTCATGAATTATTGAAACGAGCTTAGAACGCCATTAATCAAAAGCTACATAACAGCGACAGCGAAACTGCAAATTAAAATGTATGTCCTTATAATTCTGCAATGCGAGCGCAGTTAAGTGGACCACAACACATGCGGTCTTTAAACGGTCAATCATTAACATTCACAAGGACATCCGTCAGCTGGAGTTAAAAATCATGAAGTGAACTACTACTTATGAAGCGTACAGTAAATCCACCGATTGCTGCACAATGTTCAGGAGACTGGATCTTTGAATGAAATTCAGAGGCAATTAAAAGCAAAATAATTATTGTCGTGTCATTGATTTCATATTTACCCGCCCCTCAAGTATCCCTGCTTAAAGGGATAGTTCATTCCATCATTTACTCGACTTCATATTGTTCCAAACCTGACTTGCGCAGAACAACAACGACAAAATAGAATAGCCCTGTTTCCACCTGGCATTCAAATGTGTTTTCTGTGGTCAATCACGACACATTACTGATATTACCGTCCATTTCAAATGCAGTGCTCTCTTATTTCATCACACTCTACATCACTTCTGCAGCAGCGCTGAGAGCCGCGCACATATACGGCTGAATGGAGGAACCCATGTTACGGGGCTTATACGCGAGCGGAATAGGAGGCGAATGAATTTCAACTTTAACTGTGACGACAGATTTTCATTTTGGGGTGTCCTAACCCGTTAACAAGTAAGATGGTTTCTTCCTTTCTGAGTGGGCAGTTTTTGATTACAATAAGCTACGAAGTAGACTGGACTTTATTAGGGCGTTTTTTTTTTTTTTTTTTTTTAAGCATGTCTTAATTGAAATCATAAAACTTATGCAATTTATCATCAGTTTAACAAAATTACAAAAAATACGCTTTGGGACCCTATGACGTTTTATTCCATGTTTTCTGTTTTATTTTATTTTTTGCGATTTCGTAATTAAATAAAATATTATTATAATTATTTTTTTTTTTTTTAAAAGCATGTCTAATCATTGAATTCATAAAACTTTAAAAATTAAAACCTTTTACAATTATATTGCCCTGTGAAATATTTTATCTTTTCAGAAATTCTGTTGCTTCTTCGATTTTTTTTTTCTGAATTTTTATTCTTTTCATTTTTTTAATCTTTTCAAAAGATGACTTAACAAGTCCTTTTATTTTTTGTTTATATTTCAATAGCAGTCTTTTTGTGCTTTAATTTGCAAACACTTGTCCAGATCGCACTCGATGTCCAGTGTTTTCATCCATTTATTCATCCAAATTCTGTAAGATTCCATGTTATACAATAAACTCCATTTTTATGACTGGATTCCATTATTCCATCCATGTTTTCTGCTTCATGCCAAAACTCAAATGTCTTTGAGGCTACGTTTACACGACAACGATATACTAGGAAAAGATTTTCCTTTGCATTTTTCGCGCACAGACAACAACATTGTCAAAACAATCCCCGATCACACGGATCCGCGAAAAGGACTAAAATCGTTGTTTTCTGCTGCCAGGCCAGTAGGTGGCGATGTCTCTTAGTAAAGAAACACTAATAGACTGAAGACATGTAGGCATGTGCATGACGTCACCATTTTCACAAATTCCCGTATTTGAGACGTAAACAATATCATTTTCAAAAACTTGCACTTTGAAACCCGTTTTCAAAAGTTTGTGTTTTCACAGCTGCCATGTAAATGGCCATAAACATTTTATGTTTTTAGTTGAGAATGGTGTTATGTAAAAGACCCTTGAGACTGTATGTGTTTGACCTTCTTTTCTATTATGGATTTGTGATTTGCTATAATCTTACGACAAATTTATTAGACAGACAGTTGTTTACTTGCCTCTTGGGAGAGGTTTATTGCTTTTTTTATCTATTGTTTTGCATTAGTGCAAAACAAGTGCAGTTACTGATAATATTTATCATAAATTTATATATATTTATAATATTTATTCATCAGAAATGTGATAAAGCACTGACCTCGAATTGAGATGTAGAAACAATTATCTGAACTGACCGACAGCTTCAGTGATTATAAAACGAGTATTCTGTATTTCAGTCACAATTTGAAGACAAGTTTTTTTGCTTTTTTTTTTTTTACGACCCATTTGGTCACAGTCCAGAGCCCTGAAAACACACAAAAATCCAGAAGTTGTATAAGCCACAGGGTTACTAAATATTCAAACCTGAGAACCTGACAAGACTAAACTAGAAAGAACTTTCAAAATCATCGCAGCACCTCTAAACTACGCTGTCACACCCGTCACTTTAACCGTCTGTTTGCTAGAGGGGAATAAACCCAGAGACTTTATAAAAAAAAGAAAAAAAGAGACTTCTACACATTCTGACAGCAGCTGTAGTGTTTAAGAAAACAGATGTTGAAATGTCAACAGTAAGTGGAAGCAGATACAATGATATAGACAATCCACTGTGAGACCAGGATTAGCCCAGAATACATCTTCAAACAAGCTTGATTATGTTTAATCTGCTACGAACAACACAAAGCTCTTTCTGCATCAAGCTCATCCTTGTTGAGATCTCATATAAATGTTTAATAGGTTAATATATTTGTAACTGGGCAAATGGAAAGCATTATGGATCGCCCAGATGTGCATGCAAAGAATTGCCAAATGAATGAATGATCCCAATGGCATTTTGGCTACGAAGAGGATTTTTATTTCTTGTTGTAAGGATAAACGTAAATAAATTAATTGTTTTTGGTTAAAAAAAAAAACAATATATTAATTGAATTTATATTTAAAATAAAGGATGTTCTTTTATTTTTTTATTAATCAAAGAATCCTAAAAAAAAATACATATACTGTAAATGAAGCAACACAATTTCACAATATTATTGTTTTTACTGTAGTTTTGTTCAAAGAAAAGCAGCCTTGTTTTAAAAGATGGATGGATGGATTGATGGAGGGATGGATGGATGGATGAATGGATGAATGGAGGGATGGATGGAGGGATGGATGGATGGATGGATGGATGGATGGATGGATGGAGGGATGGATGGATGGATGGATGAATGGATGGATGGATGAATGGATGGAGGGATGGATGGATGGATGGAGGGATGGATGGATGGATGGATGAATGGATGAATGGATGGAGGGATGGATGGATGAATGGATGGAGGAATGGGAGGGATGGATGGATGGATGGATGGATGGATGAATGGATGGATGGATGGATGGATGGATGGATGAATGGATGGAGAGATGGATGGATGGATGGATGAATGGATGGAGGGATGGATGGAGGGATGAATGGATGAATGAATGGAGGGATGGCTGGATGGATGAATGGATGGAGGGATGGATGGATGGATGGAGGGATGGATGGATGAATGGATGAATGGGTGGAGGGATGGATGGATGGATGAATGGATGGAGGGATGGATGGATGAATGGATGAATGGATGGAGGAATGGAGGGATGGAGTGATGGATGGAGGGAGGGATGGATTGAGGGAGGGAGGGAGGGATGGAGGGATAGATAGATAGATAGATAGATAGATAGATAGATAGATAGATAGATAGATAGATAGATAGATAGATAGATAGATAGATTTATCTATTCTAAAGTGTTGCCAATAAAAAGGTTTGTCGTTGATTTCCTGCTCATGTGATTATTTAAATATTACGTGAAAAGCAATTGCTACAGTTAGAACCAAAAGTACATCTGACATGAACATACAGCGGGCGGAAATTTCCATCAGAGAGCTCCACCGTGAGGGGGTGGACGAGGAGGGGGAGGGAACTTTGTGTCCCTGTTCTGTTCACACAAACTCGCACGATACAAGATTGTGGCTCACAATACATCTCTAAGGACACAACCCACATGCTTTAGTCTCATACAATCTGCTCAATTTGCTCATTTTCCCACAATCCCTGAGCTCTACTTCATCAGCAGTACGACTACACCTGAAGAATTCTCCACATCCGACACTGTCATACACGGACCAAGCTTAGGAAAAGCATAGATTACACTTTCTTGACAATTTTATATATAATCCAATTACAAAGTTATTCTTAAAGTCGCCATAAATCAAAATTGAAGCTTTCAGAATGGATATATTAGCCTTAAGATGATCTATAAGATTGTGTGCTCCAAAACAATGACAAAATTCGCATTTAGAAGACATAAGCATTCAAAACTTAATAAATAAATGGTTTTGATGACATCAGCCTGCAGAATCTAAAGCGTACCGCCCCCTACATTATAAATAGACATTGAAGCTGCGCCTAAAATCAGTCACTTGTTCACACATTTACCATTTTCTACATGGTGAGTGGCACATAGTGCACTATATAGGGGATAGGGAACGATTCAGTCAGTGTAAATATGCTTTCCATTGAGGCGAATGACGTCTGGTTTCACGTTAGTGTCGTGCAAACCGCCGCGGGCTGCTCAGGTCCAGAGACACGACAGCACAGGGAGGATCAAACGAATATAAACGAAACCCTATTGGCCATTTCAAAAAAGGGGAGGAGCTGTTCGATATTTCCCACCCAGTCTTCCTGTTTCAGTGGAAATCACATCAACACGCTGAATATTGTTGCATGTTCCAAAGCACTCCAGTGTACGGTGGCCCAGTAGTGCACAACACAACGAAATTTAAAAAGCAAACATGAGTTCACAACACAAAGAAATAAAGCCGCAACACAACGGAATCGCCACAGCTTCATTTCCATTGTGTTGTGGCTTTATTTCGTTGTGTTGTGGCTTTATTTCGTTGTGTTGTGGCTCATTTCGGTTGTGTTGCGGCTGATTTCCGTTTTGTTGTGGCTTATTTCCGTTTTGGTGCGGCTCGTTTCGGTTGTGTTGTGGCTTTATTTCGTTGTGGTGCGGCTCGTTTCGGTCGTGTTGTGGCGATTCCGTTTTGTTGCGGCTCATTTCGGTTGTGTTGTGGCTCATTTCCGTTTTGTTGCGGCTCGTTTCGGTTGTGTTGTGGCTTTATTTCGTTGTGTTGTGGCTCATTTCCGTTGTGTTGTGGCTTTATTTCGTTGTGTTGTGGCTTTATTTCGTTGTGGTGCGGCTCGTTTCGGTCGTGTTGTGGCGATTCCGTTTTGTTGCGGCTCATTTCGGTTGTGTTGTGGCTCATTTCCGTTGTGTTGTGGCTCATTTCCGTTTTGTTGCGGCTCGTTTCGGTTGTGTTGTGGCTTTATTTCGTTGTGTTGTGGCTCATTTCCGTTGTGTTGTGGCTTTATTTCGTTGTGTTGTGGCTTTATTTCGTTGTGGTGCGGCTCGTTTCGGTCGTGTTGTGGCGATTCCGTTTTGTTGCGGCTCGTTTCGGTTGTGTTCTGGCTTTATTTCGGTTGTGTTGTGGCTCATTTCCGTTTTGTTGCGGCTCGTTTCGGTTGTGTTGTGGCTTTATTTCGTTGTGTTGTGGCTTTATTTCGTTGTGGTGCGGCTCGTTTCGGTCGTGTTGTGGCGATTCCGTTTTGTTGCGGCTCGTTTCGGTTGTGTTCTGGCTTTATTTCGTTGTGTTGTGGCTCATTTCCGTTTTGTTGTGGCTCGTTTCGGTTGTGTTGTGGCTTTATTTCGTTGTGTTGTGGCTTTATTTCGTTGTGGTGCGGCTCGTTTCGGTCGTGTTGTGGCGATTCCGTTTTGTTGCGGCTCGTTTCGGTTGTGTTGTGGCTTTATTTCGTTGTGTTGTGGCTCGTTTCGGTTGTGTTGCGGCTGATTTCCGTTGTGTTGTGGCTTATTTCCGTTTTGTTGCGGCTCGTTTTCGGTTGTGTTGTGGCTCATTTCCGTTGTGTTGCGGCTTTATTTTGTTGTGTTGTGGCTCATTTCCGTTGTGTTGCGGCTCATTTCTGTTGTGTTGTGGCGATTCCGTTGTGTTGCGGCTCGTTTCGGTTGTGTTGTGGCTCATTTCCGTTGTGTTGTGGCTCATTTCCGTTGTGTTGTGGCTCATTTCCGTTGTGTTGCGGCTCGTTTCCGTTGTGTTGCGGCTTTATTTCGTTGTGTTGTGGCGATTCCGTTTTGTTTGCGGCTCGTTTCCGTTGTGTTGTGGCTTTATTTCGTTGTGTTACGGCTTTATTTCGTTGTGTTGTGAACTTATGTTTGCTTATTAAATTTAGTTGTGTTGTGCACTACTGGGCCACCGTACTAGTGGGCCTTAAAGGGAAACTTCTGGTTTCAGTTTAAACTCTATCAACAGCATTTGTTGATTAAGGATCTTTTTCAAATATTACCTTTCATACAGTGTGTAATATAGCTGTCTGTGAATGTAAATGATCTGCAAAGTTGTGAACCCGAAAGTGTACGACAAATAAAATTAAAATTTTATACATTTTTTAAATATTTTTTTTTATACACCTCACCCATCACTGATGGGGGATCTGGCTAAAGAATGTCCCGAATGGCTGCTCAAATGCTCAAAATATTTACTACAACGACACCTGGTTTCGGGGGAGGAGAAGATTATCAGAAATCTTGAAGTGACACCACCCAAAAGGAGAACAGAATTCTACTGAGTTATTAATCTGTTTCATAATACAAGTGACTGTTGTGAATTTGAGACCATTTTACCAATCGCACTGAGACGTTTAAAATGATACTAAACATGAAATTGGAAAAAACAATAGATTCACAAGATACATCTTTCAGTGACTTGAGTCAGGGGTGTGTGTGTGTGTGTGTGTGTGTGTGTGTGTGTGTGTGGGCATAGATGAGTGAGGAGAGTTTGGACAAGGCGGTGTCCTATTTCTTTGAGTTTTATTGCTTTATTGCAGGGTGCTTGATCTCAGCTTTTGTCTTAGCAGGAAAATCAAGCTTTACAAGGCAGTCCAGCGGGTGATCATGACAGGTGCGTATCCACTGGTGCGGAGCGAGCATTTTCACTTCATGGAAGCTCATCTTCCATAGAAATGAACTGAAAACGCTCGCCATAGACTGTCCGCACTTCTTCCGCCTTTTGCTTTCCGTCAACATTGTGTTATCTATTAACATTTAGACGATCGATTTTTGACATTTGTGAATCGATTCAGAATCGTCCACGTCCGCATCGTGATGCATCTAAGAATCTTTTCCCCCACCCCTAGAGGTAAGTGGTAGACGAATCACAACAGACTGGGCTGATTGGCCAATCAGAGCAGAGCAGGATTCAGAAAGACTGAAGCATCGGACGAGTCTTTTGAGAATCATTGAAAAACCTAGTGATGTGCGATAAATATTATGAGAAAATTAAAGTGTTTTTTGACGTTTGACGAATGTAAAACTGTTATAGGAGACCTCCTAAACAAAATTAAGAACCTTTAAAATAGCATAATAATGGCACTTTAACATTATGATTTGTCCCTGTTAAAATAAATAAATAAAAATAAATTCATATAGTAACACACTTACAGTGGAAGTGAACCAGGCCAGTCCTCTATGGGGTTTTTCAGCTGAAATGTGATGCTTGTATTAAAACACATTAATTTTTCAGTAGAACTCTATGGTTTAATTTAATGTTACTTTAAAGTAGTTTAAATCATAATGTTTGTCTAGGTGAATGTATCTCAGATTAGATGATATGACATAATACCTGTGGGTTGAGTTCATTCACTGTAAATAATGTTTTCAGATACTAATACTAATAATAAGACATGTCATAATATATCTAACTTAGTTATGACATGTTTATCAGACAATATAGATTACAAAGTACATTATCAGTAATTCTGAAAGTGTCCCTATAATGCTATTTATAAAGGTTCCTCATTTTGTCTCCTACAATACATTTACATCAAAGGTAAAAAAAAAACAAAAAACAAAAAAAAAAAAAAACACTATACAGTACTTTTTGTGTTCTTTATTAACAAACTGCTAACAACATTGGTAAGAACTAGGCTATGGACCATATATGGACCACAACAGGGCAAATGTGTGTGAGAGCACAATTCCAAAAAAGTGCCGATGGGAGTGAAAAATTCTGTGTATGATCTACTGATGGCATGCAAATTAAAGAACACAGACACAGCCAGATCATTTCCACACACACACACACACACACACAGCAGTGAGTATTAAACACACACCCGGAGCAGTGGGCAGCCATTTCATCCTGCGGCACCCGAGGAGTGATTGGGGGTTAGGTGCCTTGCTCAAGGGCACCTCAGTTGTGGGTAATGAGAGTGGAAGAGAGCACTGTTCATTCACTCCCCCAACCTCTATTTCGAGTCGGACGTTTGGCCAACAAGTCCGGCTCTCTAGGTCATAACTGCCCCCGAAATCCTGTAAATACACTCACCTAAAGGATTATTAGGAACACCATGCTAATACTGTGTTTGACCCCCTTTCGCCTTCAGAACTGCCTTAATTCTACCTGGCATTAATTCAACAAGGTGCTGAAAGCATTCTTTAGAAATGTTGGCCCATATTGATAGGATAGCATCTTGCAGTTGATGGAGATTTGTGGGATGCACATCCAGAGCACGAAGCTCCCGTTCCACCACATCCCAAAGACGCTCTATTGGGTTGAGATCTGGTGACTGTGGGGCCATTTTAGTACAGTGAACTCATGTCATGTTCAAGAAACCATTTGTGACATGGTGCATTATCCTGCTGGAAGTAGCCATCAGAGGATGTGTACATGGTGGTCATGAAGGGATGGACATGGTCAGAAACAATGCTCAGGTAGGCCGTGGCATTTAAACGATGCCCAATTGGCACTAAGGGGCCTACAGTGTGCTAAGAACACAGTCCCCACACCATTACACCACCACCACCAGCCTATGATGGATCCATGATGGATCCGTGTTCTCTTTCTGTTTACGCCAAATTTTGACTCTAGCATCTGAATGTCTCAACAGAAATCACACCATTCTTTATAAATGGTGGTGCGTGAAAATCCCAGTAACTGAGCAGACTGTGAAATACTCAGACCGGCCCGTCTGGCACCAACAACTACGCCACGCTCAAAATTGCTTAAATCACCTTTCTTTCCCATTCTGACATTCAGCTTGGAGTTCAGGAGATTGTCTTGACCAGGACCACACCCCTAAATGCATTGAAGCAACTGCCATGTGATTAGTTGATTAGATAATTGCATTAATGAGAAATTGAACAGGTGTTCCTAATAATCCTTTAGGTGAGTGTATGTAAAAAGAGTAAATCCTGACAGTATTTTTTTAACTCCAAAAGAGGGTTTGCTCTAGTGCAAGCTTTTAGTAAATCTTACCCTTGAATTTTTAGGCACTGAAATATCAAATGAAACAGACTTTTTGAGTTTGAGTGACAGCTGTAGTACATCACTTCACAAACAGTTCCTTTGTCCTCTACTGACCAAAGCTCATTCCACACTAAATGGGCAACAGACTCATAATCCTACAGATGGGGTCTTGACAATCAAACAATCGAAAGAACAAATAACCAGCGAAAGAGACCGAGCGAGGAGGTATTCCTGAAAGCATTGAAAAGGACAACTTCCATCAAATTATGTCAGCTCAAAACCTTAGATGATCCCAGACTATCCTTCCTCTAGTTCTAAAATATATACGGCAGCAGTCAAAAGTTTGGATATTCTATGTTATTATTCCCTCCTCCGTTTTATGTATTTAGTATTATTGCAATTATTAGGCAAAAAGGAATACAAATCATTTTAATTAATAATTGAAAGTATTTAAGTAATAAAGCATTTAAGCTGCAATCATTGTAATCCAACCATTAAGATCAAGGTGCTAAGTGTCTCCATGCGATCTCAAACTGTTTTTAAATGAGTAAGGAATAGTTGTTATTGAATCTCGACCTGTAGCTTATGAAGCAATCACATCAGAGGGTTTATAGTTGAAGTGATTAAGGCATGACACATTGACTTCCCTCCGTGAGGCAAAAGCCCGGGAAACACACGTGAGCTCATTAGACCTCAGCCATTGTAATTCCACTAGTTGCGCAAAACTCATTTACTTAATGTATGAGGGCCATTAGTTACCTCCACCACAACATGATGAACACAAACAGGGAGGTCTGGAAGTTCATTAAAGGTGATATTTCTGGGGGATCATTACAGGACATAAGTTAAGCATCCAAAACAGTTGTGATGATAGTAAATGAGCCTTTCATGTGACCTTAAAAACTTTCATTATACTGAAGACAATATAAAGTGATGAGGACATCTTTAGTTTGATCAGCTCTTAAAGGCGTAGTTCACCCTTTTTTTTCAAATAGCTGCTTGATACATTTTTCTTTCTCATTCATTGCATGAAACTGAACATCTCAGCCCAGGCTAATGGTATAATTGCTGTTTCATGATAATTAAAACTAAGGTATTTATAATACAATGCATGTATATTTATAATTTTAGCAACAGTATATAATCTTTTTTTTTACTCTCCCTCTCTAGCTAATGAGCTTTGAGCATTGAATGACTTTCCTGTCACAACATATTCAAATGTTGCATTCCTCATTTGTAAGGCACTCTGGATAAAAGTGTCTAAATGAATAAATGTAAAAAGCGTCAAATGGCATTTTTTGAATGGATTTTGTGAAAAAATTAGCATAATTTAAAAGGCAAGGTTTTTTTTGCTCATAATCACTTTTCACAGCTCATTTTGACTTTCAACTCAAGATGATAGAGAGCATCACTAACAGAGACCAGTGGTTGTTAAAGGTACACTTGTAACTTTTTTTTGTTCAAAAATAACAAAATTTACATAATGAGTCAAAATGTGTTTTTGTCTCACCCTGATTCACCATGGCAAGTGTTTAGAATTTAGATAGGCTGGGATAGTTTTCACAAGAAATTGCGTACATACACTGTAATGAATTGCTGTAAAAATTACAGCATTATTTTACAGCCGCTGGCTGTTTTTTAATAATACAGCATATTGCTGTAAACTGCAATGCATTCTGGGGTTTGACTCAAATTTACAGAATATTGCTGTAAATTGACCCTTCGTGATTTAAAAAAAATACAGTTATTTACCGTAATCAGAGAATACAGGGAAACTCTGTAAATTAAATTACAGTAACACTACTGTAAAATTTACAGTAACTGGCTGGCAACCCTGCTGCCAGTATTATACTGTAAAATTTACAGTAATTTTTTAACAGTGTAGGTCACTCGCCCGTGTGTGTCATCATATCCTTAAATAGAAAAGTTGCTCTGGCTACTTTGATGTGTGTATGGAGTGGGAGTGGCGTGGATTAGTAGTTTCGCACAGAGTCGCTAAATCTCAAACCTCCATGGAATCACCCATTTTTAAACACCGAAACAGCTGGCGAACGTAACAGAGCTCATAATAAAATGAGAATCGACACTGGCTTGGCTTTTCAGAGATAGCGAGAGCTGAGGGATTAGAAATGGTGTAAAAGAAATGTTGGTAAAACTTTACAATAAAGTTAATAAGTTAAACATTACTGTGACGAGCAGGGTGACCTGAGCGTGATAATGAGCGTCAGCTGCGCGCTACACCGGTCTCGTATCTCTCACGGAGGAGCTCCGGAAGCATAAAAGAGGAGCGACGACAGTGAAGGACGAGAGAGGCCTGGATTTTATGTTGTGTTTTAGTATGTCTGTGTCCCTTTTACTTTCGTTTTATTGTTTGTTTATTTTGATATTAAAGTTATGTTGAATGTTCGCCGGTTCCCGCCTCCTTCATCCCGTTCTTACGAACTGCTAATGTTAATGTAATGAATTATTTAATCTATTAACCAACATGAACATCAGCAATAGATTTGTTACTGTATTTGTTAATCTTTGTTTTCGTTAGTTAAAGGGTTAGTTGACAAAAAACTGAAAATTCTGTCATTAATTCCTCTCCCTCATGTCGTTCTACACCCGTAAGACACAAATGAAGATATTTTTGATGAAATCCGATGGTTCAGTGAGTCTCTATTGACAGCAAGAGAAATAACACTTTCAGAAAGATACTAAAAACATATTTAAAACGGTTCATGTGAGTACAGTGGGTAAACCTTAATGTTATAAAGTGACGAGAATACTTTTTGTGTGGCAAAAAACAAAAAAATGACTTTTCAACAATATCTTATTGATATAACAATATCAGTTCATGAAGATTTACGAATCTTTTGTTTCAAATCAATCATTTGGTTCAGGTATCAAACTGCCAAAATCATGATGTAACGAAGCCTTGTTTACTGAAACGAAAGATTCGTAAAGCTTCAATGTTTTGAAATCAAATTTGAATCGTGTTCATTATCTTGCCGTCAATAGAGACTCACTGAACCATCGGATTTCATCAAAAAGATCTTCATTTGTGTTCAGAAGATGAACGAAGATCTTACGGGTGTAGAACGACATGAGGCTGAGGAATTAATGACAGAATTTTCATTTCTGGGTGAACTAATACATTCTTTGTTCATATCAGTTCACAGTGCATTAACTAATTTGAACTAATACAACTCTTGATTTTAATAATGTACTAGTAAATGTTGATATTAACATTAACAAAGATTAATAAATGCTGTAGAAGTGCAGTTCATTATTAGTTCATGTTAACTAACGAACCTTATTGTGTTACTGAAATATTGTCTCTCGATGCAGTGATAGTGTTTTTATTGCAAGTGAGCAATGTATTTTATTTGTAGCTCTCTAACAGAGTTCACAGCAAAGCCTTATCTATTCGCAAGGGTCGTTTCATTATTGGTGTTGCAGCTCTGTGCTGGAATCTATTTCTGAGGAAGTTCCGTGTCTATTAATGGTAACATCTTCAGCTTGAGATCCTTTCCATCTAAACTGGTTTTATCTCTTAGAGTAGTAAATGTTTTATGTGTAGTCGGATAACCATATTCATCCGCACACTCATGCAGAGCCGAAACACAACTAAAACAATGTTCTTCAACAAAATGCATGCATTATTATTATTATTATTATTTTTTTTTTTTTTACCACAACAGGGCCAAAAGTTACATAGTGTATGTTATAATTAATTTTAATCATTAAATTATAAAATTATATTAAAAAAATAAAATTATATTAATTACATAAATTATAAATTAAATTTAAAAAAAAATCATAAACATAAAAAAATTATGTATATAATCAAAAAAAAAAAAAAATCAGTATTGAATTTGCGTTTGACGTTTTGAAGGCCGTTGTTTGCTTCTTTTTATCTGGCGATTAAGAATACGATTCAAAATTTGCATTTACTTACAACCTAAGTTTCACTTTGTTTCTCATACAGTTATTTTATGGTTTCGGGAGTCTATTTGATTTGGAACCTGAGAGTCCCTACTGTATAGAAAGGAGCAGCATCAACATTCTGCCAAACATTTCCTTCTGTGTTTCACAGAAAAAAATAAAAGCCGTGCAGGTTTGGAATGAAATGACGGCGAGCAAATGATTTTTAGGTGATTGCTTTAGGTTTGTCATTGAATTTGATGCTAATTTAATTTATGGAGACAACAAATTATAGAAATTGAGGTTCTTCTTCTTCTTTGTTAGCTGCCTTGGACTCATTTCAAATGTCCACTTCAGCCATGTGCACTTAAGGAACCCCTTTGGCAAAGCAACCGATTCCTGATGCGTTCTGATTTTATTCATTGCCAATCCAAAATTCATTCGTCATTTCCATAACGGTTAAGTGCAAACGAGGAAGCCGAGTCCAGGTTTAAGAGACAGAAAAAGGACACAAAGAAGGACCTGTTATGCTGTAATGTTGCAACGGAAGGCTCCCTAGCTAAAAGAAAGAAAAAAAAAAAAAAGAACTCAAACTATGGAGAACTTGGGAAACCTGCGCTCCCAAGAGTAATCAATTAATTGTGCAAAAGTACTCTGCAATTACTGATCAAAGTTAGTGCCTAAGCACATCTCTCAGGCTTTGAAGAACTTTAATAAGACACCTACATGCCTACCAGCCCCGCTTACTTATCAATTAATTTGGGAGTTAATGAGTTGGGAAGATTATTGCCTCCTGCGCTCTCCATCTCAGGAGGGACATGTGGATTGTGTACGGTGTAGAAACGGACAGGTGCGAGCCGACGTGCGGCAGTGGTGGTAAAACCATTCCGAAGCTTCTTTATTGTCAGTAAAGAAGGCGTGGATTTAATAATCAAGACAAATGTTGCAGATAAATTATGTGTATAGAGGTCTTTACTAAGGCAAGCATCACTATTGTCATTGGTCAAAAAATGAAGGATCTGAACAAACCACTAATTTATGGTATTAATTTTTGGTGAGTAATTTATCCTATACCACTCGTGTTACAGACGGGGTCTCAAATCGTGACACTTGTTGAGGAGAGGTGAGCTATTATTTTTGTTATATGAGTGTGAGTCTTTCCTGGCAGGTGATAAATCAGGTAAAAATAAAAACCATTGTGTAAGGGATCTGAGCCACATCCAGACACTAAAATTGAAGGTGCATTCTTTTGATTTATTATGGAACCCGGTTAACGCCACTGGAAAAATAATAATAATAATAAAAAGGAAATTATTGGGACTTTTTTTTCACAGAATTGTGAGATATAAACTCACGATTGCGAGTTATAAAGTCATAATTTCGAGAAAAAACATCAGATTTGCGAGTTATAAAGTGAGAATTCTGATTTTTTTATATTATATTATATCATTCTAAGATATAAAATATATATAAAAAGTCGTAATAATCTTTTTTCAGTGGTGGAAATGGGCTTCCATATATTACAGTATAATTAAAAAAAAAGTTCAACACTAAATAAAATTTATATTCTGTCTTCTGTTCTTTAGTATTCTAAATTCTAATTTTCTATTAAAAAAAACAACAAAAAAAACATTTTTCACAAAAATATTAACCAGCACAACCATTTTCTTACTGCATTCCTTAAAGTGATAGTTCATCATAGGTTCATCATTTTCTCACCGTCAAGTTGTTCTAAACCTGTATGACTTTCTTGGTTATGTTGGGAAAAATATAAATATAAATATAAATATATATATATATATATATATATATATATATAAATATATATATATATATATATATATATATATATATATATATATATATATATATATATATATATAAATATATATAAATATATATATATATATATATATATATATATATATATATATATATATATATATATATATATAATGTATATACATACATAATAATATGCCCTAATATGTCCCCATTAGGGCTTTTCACACTTGAAATAGTTAACCCTGGGTCATTCTAAACCCTGGGTAAATGGAATCCTGGGTTATCTCGCTTCACGTTTCACAAGACTTTTAGTTTACCCGGGGTTAGCAATTAATCCTGAGTATTTGTAAGATGAAGTTTCACGTAATATATTCCTAAACCCTGAGATGATGTTCATATTTGCATATTTGTGGTATCAGTGTCTTTGACTGGATAAACGCAGCACACGATCCATATACATAGCTCAAGAATTCCGCATCCTCGTATTCCCGACTGTACTATCGAGTTCATACCGAATGGACATTTCAGAAGAATGAAAATTCACTCAAATCGCCACGTTTTCTGTCAGCATTTGACGCTGGATTTACTGTTTATGTACAATGTTTCCGTGACCGTCCAAAGCACAGACTATAAAAAAAGATGGATGCCGCACCTTCACTCTCTTCCATTGTGGTAAGTGAAGCTGCCAGTGTGCCAATACGGCGGCGACACGTTGAGTCTCGAGTCTGTGAACTTGGAGGCTCCCGCAGAATCGGTTAATAATGCCGCATTTTCATAGCATCAAATAATTAACGAAAAACAAACTTATTGAAAGAACGAACACTTTAACTAACAAAAGCTGCCTAAAATGACACAAACCAATATATTTTTACATATTTAGTTTGTCTCACGTCCCATTACATTACATGGAGAGGGCGGGGTTTATGACCTATACTGCATCCAGCCACCTGGGGGCGATCGAGGTGCTTTGGCTTCATTTTTAAGGACACGCTCAATCCAAAGCAGGCAAATACGAGGCATGTGATTGGTTGCCTGTTGCTAAGCGTCAAGCTGTAACATTCTAACACCGCATCGTTTCGTACTGTACAAGTTAACACTATAAAAGCAGTGCCAACCCATAACCCCGGGATAAAAAGCGGTCCTGACCCCGCTTCTGAATCACAAGTGTGAAACGTTCTTTTACCCGCGGACAAAAGCGGTGTTTAGAATGGGTTAAGCCCAGTGTGAAAATCCCTATTGACTTCCATAGTATTTTTGTTCCACACTATGGAAGTCAATGGGGACCAGCAACTAACTGACTGCCCAAAATATCTTCTTTTTTTATTCAACAGAACCGAAGAAAGCCACACAGGTTTAGAAGAAGAACTCAATGAGTAAAAGTACACAAATAAGAAAATACTGACATAAATAAAGAAACAAAAAGTCCACAAATGACCCTGTCATTGTTTCTTATTCCAATTGTGAACTCTATTTAACCCGGCATGACAACTGGGGTCTTTTTCTGGCTTCAGAAACACACTAGATAATTATCTATGTCACAGACACAGGCTCAAATGCGGTGCGCTCATTAATTTGAAACATGCACAGAATCAGGAAAACAGCTTTTCGTTTGACATATTCTGTGAAAATCTGTCCAAACAAGACTCACGCCATAAACAAGACACATGATTCTGACCATCGCATGCCAGATGTGACACATCTTGATAGCAGATGACAATTGCATCTTATTTTATTTATTCAAACTGTCATCGTTGTATTAATCACACGGAGCATTAATGCAGCTGATTACAGATCGGTCATATACCGTAAACGCCCACATGGAACCTGTACCCTTTCTGCATTGATCACGGAATGTGGAATGGATTTAAATATGCTAATACGTGCATAAAAAAAAAAAACAGTTGGTACATTTATAAATATTCAAAACTCTTTCACAATTATAACTCGATTTTTACATTGTGTGAAGAAAGTATGGGTGGGTCTTGACCATGGAAAATCACCTCAATGATATTACCCAGTGTTGTGGGTGGTTGCCAAGATGTTTCTAAGTTTGTGTTGTTTTTAGTGCATTGCTTATGTTGCAAGTAGGTTGCATAAATTGATCATATTCGTACACTCTCATATTCTGAGGCAGATGTGTGCAAAACTTAGCCTAGTCGTTGTGTAAGTTACAATTCAGAGAGTAATAAATGTCTGAGTGCAACACTACAACTTTAATGGTTTGTTATTGACATAAAGGGGATATGCTATTTAAGAGAACATTATGTGAACAAATGAGCAAATAACTTTAAAATTTAATGCAGAGCATTCAAAACTCTCACGTCTGTACGTTTTGGACTTGGAGATGCTCACCAAGGCTGTATTTATTTGATCCAAAAATACAGTAAAAAGAGTAATATTATAAAAAATAATGTTTTTTTTTATTTTTTATTGTAATGTATTTTTTTTAAATAATTTATTCCTGTGATGCAAAGCTGAATTTTGAGCATCAGTGTCATGTGATCCTTTAGAAATCATTTTAATATGATGATTTAGTGCTCAATATCAGTTGTTGGAACAGGATTGTTTTTTTTGTTTTGTTTTGTTTTGTTTTTCCCCAGGACTTTTTGATAAATAAAGTTCAAAAGAAAAGCATTTATTTGAAATACAAAACTTTTCTGTCACTTTTGATCGATTTAATACACTGTCCCCAAATAAAATGATTGATTTCTTTAAAAAAAAATAGCATAAAAATAAATTAAAATAAATTAAAATAAAATATATTAAAATAAAAACGTAACTAAATAAATAAAATATAATAAAATAAAATAAAATAATATAAAAAAATAATTAAAATGAAAAATTATGATAAATCTAGAAAGTAAAAATCTTAAGTCTTAAGAAATGTATTAGGAATATTTGGGGCAGATACTCTGGCAGACCGTGGGGTGTTCGGCAATGCATACTTTTGAACAATATATATATGCCTCATTAGTGACTGTTTCTATGGGCTACTATACATAAACTATCTACCATAGTAGAATAGTCAAAGTTGGTCCAAGAACATTTGAGAGCAAGTTGTCTGAGCATCTGCAATCATAGTCAGACGCAGCTAACATGACATTAAAAATGTACCATAGTAAAAGTAAAAATATTAAAAAGTACCATAGTAAAAATCTGTATTTTTCATTTAAATGCAATTCAACTGTTTCACAACCAGAAGGAGCGCAATGTCCGTTCCAAGACGGCGGCCCTGTCGACGTGTCTGGACCGGTCGAATGTGGCATCTACATACAAGAAGAGGTGTAGAAACTACAGACAAATGTGTCAGTCTTTCGAGGTTTGGTACCCAGAACAGTAACAAGTTGTTTACTTGTCCTCCTGACTTCTCAAAGTGACTCAGGTGAGAGCGGGTGAGCCGTGAGCGATAACGCCTGCTGTACGCCTGATAGATGATGCTGTCTTCTGATGTTCTGAACGATGAGGAACGTCTCCCTGTGTGTGTTTCTTCTCCTGGTGGAGCAGGTTTCTTTCCCCAGTGTTAAAGCATCATTAAACATGTCCTGTCATTGGCCATCTGTTTAACATTTATTCTGAAAACGGAGGCTGGAGGAAGAAAGAGAGATACAGAGGGCTTCCCATTAACTCCCAAAGCTGGCTGAAATTTTTAGAGATCGTAGATATTCCTGGAGGGCTGCAGCTGGAGATGCCACATAACCCCCGTTAGCCTTTCGGGCTATGAAAACAGAATAATAGCCACATAGATCTGCATCATGATTGCGGATTGTTCGGTAATGCACCTCATAGCTCCATCATCCCCCACACACACATTTTCCCCTCACAGCCGCTATAAAATTCAATTTTCTTTATCTTGTTTGCTTCTGCTTTATTGTTTTGCATTAGGAGCGCTCAGCAAACGGGCACCGCCCTCCACCCTCTCTCACTGCCTACTCAACCCCCACAACTTTACCCACAATCCATCTGATCACGATGGGTCACTGGCCTCAGCAATACCTGCACAACAACAAACTCTCAGCCAGACTACTGATGTGCAAAATACTAATTGACATATTTTGAAAGTCAATTAGCCGATGGTCTGTATAGCCCTGTATAATTATGATGGCTCATGATCAGAAACGTTTCTGCAGGGGTGTTTACATGTGTCTCGTTCTTGCAATTAAAAATAGCTGCATGCAACAGTTCTTTGCACATATTGTACATTAGTAAGTATAAATAACATCTATAATAAAATGTGATGCAATGGTACAAAGTGCTTTATTTGGAGTCTGACTGTAAACTTATTTGTAGAGACAAAAATTCTAGTCTAGTCTGGAGAAGGTTTTTCTAGCTGCGATTTTAGGTGTGCGTGGACAGTTACTGTTAGTAAGCTAAAGCATATACGATGAGGATCAGGGGTCGGTTGCACCAGCTGGACGTCATAAGACTAAGGGTGCGTTCACACTTGTCATGTTTGGTTGGATTAAAACGAACCCTGGTGCGATTGCTCAGTTAGTGCGGCTCGTTTGAACATGTGTGAACGCTGCCATCCGAACCCTGGGGTGGACCGAGACCGCTAAAAAGATGGGTCTCGGTCCGCTTCCAAACCAACTCTGGTGCGGTTCGTTGGATATATGAACGCAACACGGACCAAAGACATGTAAATGAACCAAAAACAGGACGTGATGTCACAAGATGCGACGCTGATTTGACGACGCGGGAAGATCGGTGTATCCAAAATGAGTCGAGGGCAAACGTGGAGCAACGAGGAGGTGAAGTTTCTGTTTTTGTGAACAACGGAGGAAATCCTGCTTCAGTTTTGAATGTTTTGAACATTTGATGAGCTCTTCGTGATTCTCAGCTGGTAAAAATAAAGCATAAAATGATGGCGTTTAATCCAGAACACAGCGTTGTTTTGAATGTTCGGTAAGCGAGCTCCATCGTGAAATATACGTCATAAAAGCCGACCAATCAGGTCGTGACCGTATCCCTGTGCCTTTGGTTCGGTAACTTAAGGTTCGCTGTTAAAAATGCCAGTGTGAACGCTAAGCGGACCAGGACTATATGTTTTGTTTTTGTTTTTTGGACCAAACGAACCGAACTACAAGTGTGAAGTGTGCACCCTAAGCTTAACGTAGAATGCATTTTAATTCCGGCGTAGAATTAATACCCGATGCACCATCCGGGCGTAGCGCATGTCTGAGACTAAATCTCACGCCTAGTCAAAGGTAGGTGTAAAGCGAGAAGTCTTGACTTGTTTCCATGATGAAAATAAAGACAAATAAAAAGGTTGAGATGATGGCGTGTCTGGTGTAGAGGCTCCACGATCAGTTTTTCAGAACTGTTCTCGGTACTGAAGGCGGGTCGGGATTATCTGCTGAATTTGAAAGCGTTCTTAAAGTATAACTTGCTCCAAAAATGTGTGTACTCTACTCTGTAAACAGGTCTAGCCTACAACTTGCTCCCTAAATTTTTATTTCATGTAAACAGCTGTTATCATTTGCCAGATAAAAATCGTTTGTATTAATCGTTACTGAATTGTTTTGCTTGCATACCAAAAAATGCATATACTTACTGAATTGCTCAATCATTTTTCTTTTTTCGGCTCAACAGTAATTTTTCATCTATTCATCAATTCGTTGGAGTTAATAAATTGAATTTGTAACTATAGTAACGCGAACAGTGTCTCAACTAAACGCCATTTCACACCGCACCAACCAATGCCAATCAACGCCAACCAAAGGCAACGAACAAGTTGGCCGTTGGATTTAGAATGTTATGAAAAATAACTGTCGTGTTCACACTGAACCAACAAACACCGACAAACAAACGAGTCAAAGAGAGTCAAGTCCAACTGGGAAAAATCGAGATTGACAACTACACTCAAGGCAACGGTTCGCGGCCAAGTCAGATTACGTCAGAGTTTGTTGGCGTTTGATACCACACTGATCAGAGATTCCACGACCCAACAAACGCCGATTAAATATGTTCAGTCGGGTGAAAACAGACTCCAACCAACAAACGCCAACAGATGTGTTTGTTGGTTGGCGTGGTGTGAATTGGCCTTAACAGTGCGGTAGAACATATCAGTGTGTACGCGCATCGTCTACGCTAAGCGTAGCTGCACCTAGTCGTAGTTTTCGATGGTGCAACAGGTGTAAAGATTTATCTGAAAGCTGGACGTAACTACGTCCAGTGGAGAGCTTACGCCCAACTGTTTTACGTCCAGCTGGTGCAACCGGCCCCAGAGCGGTATTTATTTGGCACAAAATCAATAGGAATCTATAAAAGCACATTTCTGTCACAGATATGTACAAATATAATGCTTCGGTAAATCATAATCATGATATAAAAAAGCATGTCAAAATTGAGATAAAAAGTAAATTAAAGTCAGGTATGAATTATGAGACCCATGAGTCATAATTATGAGAGTATTAGTCAAAAATGTATGAATGAAAAGTAATTAGGATACAATACATTATGACTTTTTGTCTTAATTATGTCTAAGGTATGTCATATTTTCAGAATGATGGCTTTTTATCATAATTATGACCATGCAACTTATAAATGCGGCATCATTTTGTATTTAAAAAAAGAAAAATATATATTAAAAAAATGTAGTTAGCACTGCTGCTATTAATCAATTACTCTCGACTACATTCTACATGTGCTCCCTCTCTTTCGTTAGAATTCTCCTCATTCTCTCTCATTTTAACTGGTATTGTTCCCCTTTATTGTGATGAGGATGATAAACCCCCATCCATTCCCTCATCAGCTCTCTGACAGGCTGTAAATACGTGAGGCCAACGTCAGGTTCGAGTTTTTTCCCCAGTGAGCTGATCTCGTTCATCCCTAGAGGTCAGAGTCCTCCGGAGCGGCAGCAGGCCACCCTCTCTTCCCTGACTTCACTGGTCGGCCGCACCCTCCAAACTTTTTAATGAGCCGGTCAGGCATCTCTGTGCTGCCCTTCAGTGGGTGTTTGCCAGCTGAATGCACTGATGAGAGAGAATATTGATAAAGCTGTCAGAATAGCTCTGGCTTCAGGACAATGTGTTTAACAACTCCAAACTTAATGGAAAGCAGCCGCGCTGTGCTTCATTGCTAATGTGTGCTAGCGCCAATGCGGAGTTTTCCCGCCAATAGAGCCGTGTGGTTCGAAAAGCATTTCCAAGCCATGGGTTCTCAACGGAATTTCCAAATGGCTCTACAACACGTGAAATAAAACAAATTGTTTTCACTTTAATTTGATTGGAACGCATTCTGTTGATTGTTAGCAACGTTCCACGCTCAAAAAAATATTTCTGTCTCAACAAAAGTTTTATGTAATTTATTTACATAGCAATTTTCCATCCATTAGGATTACATAGTTTTAACATAAACAAACTAATAAACTTAATGTGATTCGTATTTGTCAGTCAAACGTAAATGAAATAGGTAAGATTTATGTAATAGTTCACAGGTTAACGAACACTGTTTAGTGGTCGTGTGTGTGTGCACTACTGAGTTAAAGCACCGTTGAAGCAGCGTCAGAGTTCATGAGATCATTAAGTGATGATTGAGCAGTAATGATGAACACCTGCTGTCAACAAGCAGAATCACTGAAGGACAGCGAATATACTCAACTATTACATAAATCTTACCTTTTTCATTGGAAAATTGCTATGTAATTAAATTACATAAAACTTATGTTTAGACTGAACATTTATTTGAGTGCACCTACATGTCTACTAACTCTCATTAGAGTGTTAGTAGAGTATAAAGTAGACTGGTTAGGATTAGAATAAGTTGACATGTAGTCAGTAGAATGTTGGGGGACTATCACAATAACGAGTTAGCAGATATTAAGCAGATAGTCGACTACTACTCTAATGAGAGTTGGTTGACATGTCAACAGAATGTTCAAAAGGGGCCATCAAAATAAAGTGCAACCCATAAATTAGGAATTTTAAAGCCGCTTTGTTATATAAACCACAATGCACAGTAATTGCTAGGAAGTTGCAACATAAGGGCTACAACCAACACAAAAATTTAAGCTGACTTGCTTCCAACCCATTGTACATTTCTGAGAAAGCCGAAGGTGAATTAGCCACTCAGGTTGCGCTGGCCTATAAACTGACCTCGCAACAGAACAGCCCTGTTCCAAATCCAAAATATGCCTTATTTTCCGTTCGTCCTAAGTTAGAATCATAGTGAAACTGTATAAATCTGGACACCTGCTGTTTGCAAAGTCAGCTATGTAGCATTGAATTCTAACAAGTACCAACACATTTGACGCTCACTAGAAGTGCAGCACGGAGAATTCACTTAAAAGGCGTATATTGGATGTAAGCAGGTAGAAATCATTAATTCATGACACACAACCAACTCTTACATCTATAATACAATTGTAAGTCTATTACAGCTTAGCACATAGCTGGAGCTGCTACCTCCAGATGTTTGTTGTCGGGTTTGGTCTCCCGGGATTGAGGAAGAGAAGATTCGTAAAGCGTGTAGAGCAGTGTGTGGAAATGAAATATGTTCACCACACACTACGCCACAGTACAGATGTTGCACTGCCTGTTCAAGACTCTCTCTACCACTGAAATCTCTCTCACTTACTCTTTCTTCCCATGAAAACAGCCCAGATTCTCTCGGCTCCTTCCCATGTCTCTCCTGTCTCTCTGTAATACATTATCTGAGCCCCCTCAACCATCTGCTCTGATGTTGTGTCTCCAGAAATTTTACAGATAATTGCAGATAAATTTGCGGTTCACTCTTGGGGTGCTTCCGCGGCTCCCCTCCACACCCAACAGACCATTTATAATCATCCCTGAATACACAGAACCGACCACAAAGATGAATAGAAATTATGTTCATTAAAAAGCCAGCGACCCCAAAGTTCACAGTGGAGATTAAAATGAATGTGTATACTAAGTGCAGAACTAGATTAATCTTTTAGGGTGTTTTCACACCCAGCTCAGTTTGAGCATTTGTTTTGGAACCTGGGGCATTCTCTCTCTTAGTTCAGTTTGTTTGGGTATATATGAACACCACAATCGAGCTCGGATCTGCACCAAAACAATCGCTCCGAGATTGCCTCAATGAGGTGGTCTCAGCCCGATTAAAAATTAACTCTGGAGCGGTCCTGTCGAGGTGAGAAACCCAACCGGACCAATGAACCCAGCGGGAACATAATCCATAATGGGAAATGTGTTATATAAAAAGCAGCAGTATCTGATTGTGTGAGTTTTTGTGGTTGAAAACCAAAGAGAGCTTCTTCATCTGTGTAATTGCTCTTCTCCATGCATTGCAGGCATGCAAAGCCTTGATTCCTGATCTAACTGCATTGTAAGTTATAGGCCTATATATGGAGCAGTTGTGGCCTAATGTTTAGAGTCAGACTTGCAACCCGAAGGTTGAGTGTTCGAGTCTCAGTACCAGCAGAAAATGTAGGTGGGGGGAACAATGCTCTCTCTCATTACATTTACATTTATTCATTTGGCAGACGCTTTTATCCAAAGCAACTTACAAGGGGAGCAATTAGGGGTTAGATGTCTTGCTCAAGGGCACTTTAGTCATGGTATTGAAGGTGGAGAGAGTGCTGTTCATTCACAATCTTGCACCCACTTTCAATTCCTGCTGGCGTGGGAATCGAACCAGCAACCTTCAGGCTACAACCCTCACCATTAGGCCACGACTAAGAACCCAAGTCCCTTGAGCATGGCACCTAACTCCAAATCGCACCATATCAGCGCCACGATTCTCAGCTGATCCACATCTACAGTACCAATAAAAATACGACACCTATTACGGCTTCCATATATATCTCCATCCTCAGCTCCTCCTCTCGTCCAGTCAAGACTTGGCCTTCTGATTCAGCCTCAAATCAGACTAATTATTCTTGAATTATGTTGTACATTAAATTATTGAACATTCATGATAATGATAAGAGCTCAAGCCAAACTAGGCTAATTTCAACTAGTTTAGGATAGATTAGTTTAGAGGTCCTAGAGGGCAAATGTCCTGCGAAGCTTAGCTCCAACTCATTTGCCTGGACGTTTCTTGTTATCTTGAAGATGTGATTAGCTGGTTCAGGTTTGTTTAATTAGGGCTTAAGTTAAACTATGGGATAGTGGCCCACCAGACGCAGGACTAGACACCTCAGGTTTTATTGGTCTCCTATCCTCCTAGCTGGTGTTTACCAACCAATATTTTGTGTCGAGCTGGCCAAGCTGGTGCTCAACTGGTTTAGACCATCTTCTAGCCTAACCTAGGTGGTGCTAGCAGATACTCAAATATACCTCTGAAACCTTCAATCTTAGACAGTTTAATGGGCAGTTAAGACCAAAAAAGGTTGGTTTAAGCCAGGGGTGTCTTATCCTGCTTCTTGAGGGTCAATATCCTGCTTTTAGCTCCAACCCGTTTCAACATACTTGCCTAAAAGTGTCTAGTAATCCTGAAGACCTATTTTAGGTCCATCTGTGTTTAATTAGGATTGGAGATCATTTCTGTAGGGCAGTGGCCCTCGAGGAGCAGGATTGGACACCCCTGGTTTAACATACTCTTTCCTGTTTAGCAGTGTGAAGACAAGTAAGGTTGACAAAATCAAGGATGAAGGATTCAAACACACATTTTCACATTTTGTCGCTCTCTCTCAAGAACACACAATGATGAGATGTTCAACTCTAGGCTACCCAAATGTGCAAATTTACCTGTCTTCATCCTGTCTTCGATCCTTTGGAATTATAGCTTCCTTCAAACTCTCCTCTCAGATCAGATGGTGAAAGAAGCAGACCCCGGTGTTAGTTCTCCTCGAACTAATATGACGTCTCCCACCAAGCGGTTGTCACATTAATCATCTCAATAATCGCATTGGCGGTAGAACTTTTTGGAAAATCAACATTATTAGAGGGCTGATCAAGGCCGCCTGGCATCTCCTAGTTATTAATAATTCAAAGGCACGCTGCGTCGCGGTGGCCTGTGGGGAGGTGTCATGGGAGAGAGAAGACACCTGGTATTAAAGATTTTATCTGACTGAAGTTCGGATTTGTAAATGGGCTGTCAAGAGCTTTGAGAAACCACACACATGCCACAGAGCACATACACAAAGATCAGTGCGGAGATATACAAAAGAAGAATATGAACGGTTCAGAACACACACATACAGTACAACTCCCAAACTGCACACAGATCAGAGAAAGAGAAAGAACGCGGGATTAAAAGAGAGCTGGGTGACATTAAAAAGTGTCTCAGGGCTGACTAGATCACTATCACTACAAAGAGACTGATAAGAACTAACAGAGAGATGCCTATTCTTGCTTTTTCTTATTTGTTTCTCATATCAAACAACACTATTCTCTCACAAACATCGCGTACACTAGACACATCGAGCCAGTTTGCGTGTATTTTTTTCTTCATTTTTAAATATGCCGGACCTGTTCGTAAACAAACACTGATGTAACCTCCAGTGACGATATTCATGAATGTAAATCTTATTCCTCCGGGGTTATGATCTACACCAGTGAAATATGATAATGCGACAAAATCACTCTCTTTATTATCTAACTGTATAATGCAGCAGAAGGGAAATATTGCACTTATGTAATGTGATTAAAACAAAAAGTCACACATAAAGTCATGTTGGAGTCAAGTATTTAAATTTTACATCAAAATATCCACGCTTGATGCTATTGATGTCACAGGATCAAACTTCCAAAAAACGGAGAATTGAAAATGTTTCTAAAAATACAGCTTTGCCAGATCCGTGGTGCATTAAAGCAACACACATTTTCTGATGATTTTACAATCATTAACACCTTTTTACTTAGTCTTTGTTCATTACACTTATTTTCATCGCAGTTTCAACAAACTCTATGGCAGTCTGCTCTCTACGAGTGAAGAGAGTCTCTCTCTCTCTGTATTATGACAGAAGAGAACAGTAAAAGCAAGTCGATTAAATCCACAAGCAAAGAAGCCATCAATCTTGATGTTCCCAAACAGCCACAAATAATTTGCATTGTCTCAGTCAATTAGTCAGGCATTTCTCTCTCTTGGCAGTCAGGTGAACCTGTGCGCTGTTTCCACATTAGACTTAATCAATACACGACCACCCACTCCTACTCCTTCACAAACTACCGTTTTTCTCTCTTTCTAGATGCTCATCTCTCAGATTTACTCATCGGCATGGCTGAAAGCTATGTTATTGTTTGGGAGAATGAATCATAGCCCTCCTGTACCACCGGGACGCGGCTAACAACAGGGCTCGGCATCCTGGGATTGATGCGGAGCGCCAGAGGGAGCGACTCTCACCATCTGAGGCAGCAGCCGGTGCCTGACTCACAGTCGAGGACCGTGACCAGCTTCAAACATGTCTGAAGGCACACGAGGAGAGCTGAGTGAGGGACAGGAGAGGTCAGTGCGACGAGATAAAGAACTAAAAGAACAATTTCAACGAAGGAATGGAGCGGTGAGGGAGTGTAAAGAGCAGTGAGTTGTAACACTGTTTCATTAGAGAAATTAATGTTGAGTTCATCCACTCACCCTCATGTTGTTCCAGACCCATATTATATTCTATGGAACACAAAAGAAGTTAATGCATGTTGTTACCAGAGACTGCCAAGCTCCACGAGGTAACAGCAAAAAAAAAAAAAAACATTGAACTTGAACGTGATTATCGTTTAAACGTGATTCTGAAATTGTACAGGCTGCGATTATTTTTTGTATGCGCAGCTTATCAAGAAGTATGGCTCGTGTTATCTCCTTCTGCGGCAGGCCATATTTTGAATTTATGTGCAAGAGCGCCCTCTGGCTTACGACTGATCGCAGCACATTAAATAATCGCAGCCTTTACCAAATTGCGCGGGATTAAATCGTGATAAATCGTGCAGCCCTAGTTTCTATGCCTTTTTTTGTTTCTATAGAAACCCTTGTTAGTCTCCATAGCGATTTATTACCTTCACCTGTTCCTCATTAGCCATTTGCTATCCTGTGTATTTAAGGTGCATTCACGCCATATCGTAATTACTGAAACTACGAGATTCTGGCTCGTAAAACGCATCCTTGAAGTTTGTAAGCTGGGAGTTTTCTAAAAGCTCCCACGTGTACCATATGGTCGCTATACCACCTGACCACTGTAGATTCATTTAGTTGTTGACAGTGGTGCCATAGAAACCCATAATTCCCAATCTGAGGACGTGAACAGCTCCGAATATAACATCACATGTTGTATCTAAAAACAGATGCCGAGGTTGCATTGTTTCTGCTCCATACATGGGTAACATTGGTGTGTGCTGCTGATGACTAACAACCAACTCTTGCTTGTACACACTTGCATACCGTATGTTAATTTTTTGCTCTTGCTTGTCAGCAGATCATCTTCAATTTATTTGATTTATTTTTCACAAAACTTTATTTTGCTTAGATTCGGCTATGATAAAGGGTCGTCCACTCTTGCATTGTGTGTTCGTGCACTTTGGGGGCGGAGCAATGAAGGGAGGGGTGAGTTTGTTTGGGTTGATTTCAAATATTAACAGTGTTCAACAACGGTTCAAAGAAATCGCTTACTGCACCTTTAAAGCCAAAAGTATAGTTTGGTTTTGAACCTGTGACCTGTGTAACAAAATCAAAGAGAACTCAAAATCAAAAAGAATTCTTTATAATAAGTAAGAGTGCTCCGATTGATTGGGCACTGATCGTTATCGGCTTATAATAGCTTTTTATAGTGTGATCGGATGTTTCTATAAAGCCAATCAGATGACGCAAAACTCGCAAGACTAAAACTGCTTCACTACATTCACAGGTCAACCAAAAACACGGAGAGCAGAGACATGCAACAACAACAGGAATCTAGGGCTGTGTAATTTTAGTGCATTTCTTTCCTTCAGAGCGGTGGGCTTTTATTCCTCCCTTAAAGCCTAAAGCTAGATCAGTGATTGTGGTAAAAAACAGTCTACTGTTGCTAAACTGCAGGACGTGCTCGATAATAAAAAATACTTATGGAAACTGCATTAAGTTGCAAAAGACATACTGTTCCCCAAGTGGCTTTCTGTGCACATGCTTTAAGATGGACAAGCAAAGTAAACTTTGAGCTTCGGGTTCACATAGCAGTATGTCAAAATGCCCGGCTAAACAATGTCGGTTATTTCTTAAGTGAATATAAAAGGTTGCAAAAAAAGTCAAGTGTATCAGTATTTTGGACCTGTGCACTCGGTCTTAAAGTGACAGCAGCCTAATATTTCTGCTGCTGTCTGTCATTAATATTAAACAAACAAGAAAAGACAAAGAGAGACAAAGAGTAGATTTAACAGGATTAATCTTCATTTAATTTATGCAGTGAAGATTATGCAATGTTACTTTGCATTTGATTACTTTCTGTTGATAAAGACAAAGACTTTTTTAGTATTATTATTTATTTCACAGGAATGCTATATGTGTTAAGCTCTAAACTGTTCCTCTGAGAGAGGGAATGGAATATTTGCATATTTTACTTGCCTATAAATAATGGGTTGTCAATTCATTATTCTTTCTTATCTCTCATTACTGCTTCCAGTGATCATCAATCAGTGATCGGCCCTAAAAATCCTGATCGGAGCACCATAATAATAAATACTGTCAATTCTGCATGAGACGTGGCATGACAAACAAAACACAGAGAGTAAATAATATTTCTCACGTGCTTGTGTAACATCCGACAACAGAAGTTTCCGAACTTTCGATTTGATGTGTTCAGTGTAGCCTCAAGCAATGTGGCACGGCACCACACAATCCGACACACATTTGATAGTGCGTGCATTAGAAAGATTAATGTCCACAGTGTCAGAGCCATTTCTCTCCTGAAGTTATGAAGAATAAAAATATCTTTCTTCTCTTTGTGCTATTTGAAAATTCTGGCTGAACACATTCAGTATACGTATACCTCTCTATAACACATTTACTTATAAGTGCCCTTAAAAATGCAACGACAGGAGAGGGGCGTTGTGGGTTGGACAACAAGCAATCCAGGATCTCTTTGGCAGATTTGCTAGCAGTGCAAGAAATTTGCATGAATTGTTTTGTCTAATAATGTTCAAAGAAATATTCAGAACGCTGTACTGAAAATATCAGTGTGTCTGGGTTCATTCCACCATGAATTGCTAAAATAAAATAAAGTCTCTCCCTGAGTGCTATATTACCTGAGCTCACACTATAGGGCAGGTACAGCATAAATGAGAGAGAGAGAGAGAGAGCGAGGGACTGAGAGAGAGAGAGAGAGAGAGAGAGAGAGAGAGAGAGAGAGAGAGAGAGAGAGAGAGAATGTTTGTCCCTGAGAAAGACCAGGAGATTATAAAAAATTAATCCAATATATATTTTAATTTCATATATATATATATATATATATATATATATATATATATATATATATATATATTATATATATATATATATTTATATATTTATATATATATTTTTTTTTTTGAATTTTATGATATATAAATTTTTTTTTTTTTTGAAAATGAGATAAAATTGTAAAAAAAAATGTGTGTGTATGTGTGTGTAGACATATAGACATAACATTAAAAAAAAAAAAAAAAAATATATATATATATATATATATATATATATTTGAAATTAAAATATATATTGGATTAATTATTTATAAATGTCCTAATATCTTATATTAGTACACAAGTAAATTATTATTATTTTTTTATGGATATAGATATTTTAAATAAAAAGTGCTGATTAAGAAAGTGATTTTATGAGACTCTAGTCCCCTGGTGTGAAGTGTTGAAGACAAAAAGCAGAGAGATGTTCTAACTGGCATTTTGAAGGCAAAACCTCAGTGTTTTTTCCCCCCGTCACTCCAGCTCTCATGCAGGTGTGATCACAGTTCCGAACAATGATGACACATAAATCATTCCCATCTGAGAGGTGAACTCTCAGCCCTGCTTCACACACACACACACACACACACGCAGGCTTGTAAAATGATCAGTCTCTGGAAAAGAGAGTGGGTAAAACTCAAAGTGTCATTCTCTGTGCTCAAAAACACAGGTGCAAGCGTGATCGCAGCTCGATGCCAGGTGAACAGAGCCAAACCCGGTTTGCAGAACTGTTGTAGCTTCACAAAAACAGTTTCCCAATCTAAAAACACAACTGTCAACAGATCTTTGACAAACTACAAAATCTATTTTGCATTTTATTTTGGCCAAGAACCACCCACTTTCACAGCATAAGACCGCCCGACTGATGTGTAACGCGACTAACTTCAGTTTGTGAGGGATTTAGGAAGGATAAATCAGATAAATCAAGCATAAGTCTCAGAACAAAACAGAATGTGCAGTCGTGGTCGAGGTCGCTAATAAGTGCAAAACAAAACTTTTTGGGGATTTCATTTTTTAATTTTAAGATTTTAAATTGTTAAGATTTTAATGTTTTGAAAAAAAAACTTTAATGCAGCAAGGATACATTAAATTGATCAAACATGACAGAAAATATGTTTACACTGTTACAAAAAAAAATAAAAATAAAAATAATATAAATCATTAAAGAATCCTGAAATAAAAATGTGATGTTTCAACAAAATTATGTATCATTCTTAACACCAAATCAGCATATTAGAATGATTTCCAAGGTTAAAAAAATTTCATCTGGATCAGAATGATCTGGATTTGGAAATCCCATCTTTTTCTATCCAGGATCTGGTAATCCATTTTAGTTGTGTGCTAGTTTTTCAAAGCCAAAGTGGATTGGATCACCCTGATCCAGATACAAACTTTATCAGATTACCAAATCTGGATAACTAGTGCTCTATGGAGTCCCTAAAGGGACATGGTGATAGAAAGAATATGAGATGGGGGAAAAAAATGCGGCAACGCTTTAATTTACAGTGCCGTAGTTACACATAACTACATGTACTTACTACAGTAATAACAGTAAATTATGCATAATTACAATTAACTAACCTTAAACCAAACTCTAACCCTAACTGTAACTCTATAGTTAAGTTTAGTTAAGTAAGTGCATGCAGTTAATTTATAGTACTCAGTACTTATTTGAGTAATTACAATGTAACTACAGCACTGTAAAATAAAGTGTAACCAAAAATGCTTTCGAGTTCTCTCAGAAAAGTTCAGCGTAGAAACTTTCCGTCCGCTCGCAAAGAACTTTTGACGGTTTCATCTTTGATGATTGTGTCAATGTTCCAAACAGTGATGAAAAATCCAATTTGAATTAAATATAATCTTTTTGTTTGATCTTTACACCTGTTTGGGGATTATTTTATGGCACCAAAATATCTTTTTTACTTTACAGTAGGTTACCGAAAGGCTGAACATGTAGCCTAATGCCTACTTCTAATGTATTACTATAACAGTTAAACTAATCAAGAGCAAAATAAAAATATTTGCATGAATGTATGTATATTACATGATAAAAAAAAAGATATATTTTTTACAGTTTTGTTCCTGAAATTCAAATGGGATCAGTATAATTGTCATGATCTGGTGTTTGTTTATCTGTTTCTTTGTTCCCCAGTCCCATCACATATTCTTTGTTTTGAGTTCAGTCCTGTCATCAGTCACGTGATCTGTGTTTTATTTCACCATGTGCTAGTCTTATCATTAGTTAATGTCAGTCACCTGTGCCTTGTTATCCTCTTGTGTTCCTCAGTATATATTCCCTCTGTGTCAGTCCAGTCCTTGTCCGTTGTTAAAGTATCGTACATCCTGTTTCCTGTCCATTTTCCAAGTTTATATTAAAGTGTTTGAAGAGCACTTCCGTCGTCTGCCTGTTCCTGCACACTTAAACGTTACAATAATTCAGATTTTTTTTTTTTATCCCAATCTTACTAACAGATTGCTTTTTGTCGCTCGTATTTCCTTACAAATATCACGAATTAAATGACTTTGACTGTTATTTCGAAGCTTGATAGTTCTGGTCTATTTAATTTACATATTGTTTCTATGTTTAATCCAGTTGTTACATTATGTGTGAAGCCATTTTGCTATTCTAAAATAACAAATTCAGTTTGATACTAAAATATATCTGGTAACACATATACTTCACAGTTATTGCAGACTTTCCTGATACACGCCGACTTCTTTAAACCGCACAAAACCGACCAATGAGATTGGAGCTTTGCAACAGACACTCTATGAACGGTCCACGGGCTTCAGGTCTGAGGATATTCAAGTGCAGTCAGGTTTGGCGACTGACAGACTCCATCTGACTATTCATGCATTAAATGCTGCAGCCACAGCCAGAGGATTGGCTGTTTCCCTTTTCCACCATCGATGTTTGTTTTTTTGCTTGCTTTCTCTCGCTTCCAGCCTTCCCGACACACACAAACTCACTCACTTATCAATGTGAGTTATGTCAGATAACCTCTGATCAGTGCCACAGGTAGTCCAGTCACAGACAAAGACACATCAGCTCAGGACGAACGTCTGTCTCTCTTCCTCTACTCTTATTCGGTTTCCTCACCTTTCCATCAGATTCCACCCTCTTTCTCTTCTTTCACTCGCAATTGTCAGTCTATCTTTCTCTTGCCTTACATGTTGTCTGTCAACATTGTGTCCACTTGATTTAATTCACGTCAAGCTGTCCTGCTCTTACAATGCCCATCTCGCTCGCTCGTATTTCCCTCCACCCCTCACTTTTTTCATCATTCGTACTTTGTGTGTGTGTTTGTTGGTGAGATGCTGAAACATCTAGTCAACATTCACGCGCTCGAGTTCTTATTCAGATCCAGTCTCGTGTTAAGCCGAGTCGTCGCAAGGCCAATAGTTCAAGTTCATGTTCGAAATACTATAATAGTTAAAAGACATAGCTAAAAGTGAAACTGTGTTTCGGGATGCTATATAGAAAAAGGGTACCAAAATTGGGGTTCTTCGGCTTCTAACAATAGCAGAACCATTTTTGGTGTGTATTGACAAAAAATCAGACACGTATATTTGCTATATTTAACATATAATAATTAAAACCCCCGCACCGAGGCGATCACCGCCAAAGCATTAGAAACAGGTCCCTGGTTGCAATGGTTTTATGACTTCAAAACAACGCAGAACTCTAAACTCGCTCGAAGCCTGTAAAACAGACTCCTCAATTTATAGAAAAATGTTCTATGATCAGGGCTGGGTGGGTCACTTTTAAAATAAATTTCACTACAGATTACAAAATACATGCTTTAAAAAGTCATTTGTAACATATTTCGTTACATTACTCAAGTTGAATAACTTAATCTAAATACTTTTGAATACTTTGGAACACAAAAAAGGTCATTGTGAGTTTTTATCTCACAATTTTGACTTTTCCCCTCAGAATTGCGTGAAATAAAGTTGCAATTGTGAGTTATAAAGTCAGAATTATGAGATATAAATGTGCAATTACCTTTTTTGATGAACTTTTTTGAGAAAAGTAAGAATTATGAGATATGAACTCACATACTAAATTCACAATTGCAAGAAAAAAGTCAGTATTGCAAGTTCATATCTCCAAATTCTGACTTTATAACTTGCAATTGTGAATTTAGTATGTGAGTTCATATCTCATAATTTTGACTTCTCAATATTGTGAGTTTAAATCTCGCAATTCTGAGAAAAAGAAGTCAGAATTGTGAGGGAAAAAAACAAATAGTGAGAAAAAGTAGCAGTGACGAGTGAATTATAAAATGACTCACAAAACACGAAAACAGTCGTGGATCATCAGGTCATGACAGGACAGTTCAGTTTACTTTTTTTTTAATAAATTCAGTCATTTTGTCTTGTTCAGGACAGAACTAAATAAAAATAACAACATTTTTATGATCCTCTTAAAAGTATTAAATGTTGATGAAACTGAACTCGTCTTTTTCAGACGGTCAGAGTCAGAGAATCACCAATCGCTGTTTAAATGACATTAAAACTCAAAGTAATCACTTTGGTAATCTAAAACACTTTTCAGATGGAACTGTAATCTGATTACCACCCATTTAAAATGAAATACAGTCACTCAAATTTTGTATTTTAAATACGTAACTAAGTATTTCGTTACTATTTTGTTGTTTTCTGCATAGAAACAATGGTTAATGTAACCTCACCTATAGCAAGCTTATGGTCTACGAGTTTGTATTTTGAAGATTTAAATGATTGTGTACGTCGATGCCTGTGCAGAATATTAGATTTGCAAGAATCTTTAATAGTTTCTTTTTCAACAACCAATCGAGTTGCATATGAAAATGCCCTAGAAGGACAAAAGGATCGTAAAATTCCCCACAGAGGAATTCCCTGATTGGAAAATCAGGTCAACCATAAGAGGTGTGATTTCTCCCAGACTTACACACAGCTCCCCTGTGTCTCTTGCTCCTTCGACTGACTCTCCCAGGGCCGGCAGGCCTCAACCTGCACTCCAGCCATGTGCTTCCCTGGAAGAGAGAGAGAACTCTTTCCCCACCGCAAGAGTCAAACTAACCATGCAAGTTCATCATCATTTCTTCATTCAACGCAGGAGCAACTTGCAACTTCAACACAATTAACCCTTTGCAAACAGTTTGATTGACAGGCGATCTGACCAATCATAACCCCGAATCCTCCAGTTTGTCCATCAAAGCGGTCAGGAGAGTTATTGGATTAACGTTGGTGAACTTGAACTTGATCAATTGTGTGTCCTCACGTCTTTCCACGCTTGAAACAACTTTCCTTCTGATGTTCATTCATGTTTATTTGATGCTATAAATGAACTAGTGTGAAGAGATGATCGCTTCACGAGACACACTATACGCTATTTATTGTTAAAACTTCTTTCAAATAATTTGATTGTTGTTTTTATGGCTAATGACTCTTTTCCATACATCTTCATTCCCTGTTCCCATTTCCGGCTAGATTTGTTTTCCGACAAACAAAAAAAACAAAAAACTAGTTTTATCGGCAGACATCATTCTGAAGAACACCCATTCTAATGCAAGAAGACTCGCATGCACACACAGAACTGAGTTTGCGTGACGCAAATGATGTGTTCTTTCACTTGAACGAACGAATGCATGTGTTAAAATATCAGTTTTAGCGAGTGCCCATGTAAACACACTGGTTTTGTCTTAAGTGAAAATAAACAGTTGAGAAAGAAATGGGTTGTGCATTATTAGATTTGGTCAGTGCATCGAAATGACAGAAGCCAAATATACCTGGCGTCCGTGTCCTTGATATTTAACAACAAAAGACAAAGGCAAAATCCCTCACTGCTCTTTATGACTTTTGTAGATTTAACAAGGTTTAATCTATATTTAATTTATACAGCTATTTTACATTTGTTAATTCAATTTTTGTACCTGTTGTGTGTATGTGTTGTATTACTTGATCACTTGTCTTAAACGATGTTTGAACTTTATATTACTTATATTGGTAACGAAAATGGAAATGAGAATTGGAAATATTTCACTGGCATCTAAAATGTTGGTGTCATAATAACCAATTACAGTTACATGGGTCAAAAACACTTTTTTTTTTTTTTTTGACAGGGCAAGTAAAAACTAAAAACCTAGCGAGCCAGTAGTAAAAAAATCTGTACTTTTGAGCCCTTTCATCACTCAAAAGTAATCAAAAACTAGGATTCAAATGTATGGGTTACCAGCCTAATGACTCACTAACTGAGTGAATCAGTCAGAGCTAAACCACACGTCACGGTCTTAGCCTCAGATGACACATCTACAGACTGCACACAATCTGTTCACTGACCTGCTGATTCATATTGCCTACAAAAAATGTCAATAGCTGACTGATATCACCAGTTCATACGTGACTGGATTCTGTACATGTCCATCAGATGGCTTCTTCCTGTCTAAGTGGGTGGTTCTTGGAGAAATACATGAGAAAACATGTGACATGGTACTTTTTTTGACAGGAACTATTCATTTCTTTGAAAATATATATATTTTTTTTTCCATCATTTAGCAGACGCTTTTATCCAAAGCGACTTACAAGGGGAGCAATTAGGGGTTAGGTGTCTTGCTCAAGGGCACTTTAGTCATGGTATCGAAGGTGGAGAGAGTGCTGTTTATTCACAATCCCCACTTTCAATTCCTGCCAGCGTGGGAATCGAACCGGCAACCTTCAGATTACAAGCCCGACTCTCTCACCACTAGGCCACGACAACCACACTAAAAATTTAAAAACTAAAATATGTTACAAATGTATTTAATATATACAATGACATAAATATTTTTTTCTTGTTGTTATTGTTTACTGAATTAAATTTAATTGGGGGGGGGGGGGGCGGGGGCGTACATTCAAAATTCATACATTCAAAAATTGTCTTTGTATCATAATGAAAAAAAAAAGACAAAAACAAAAAAGGAAGCGGTATCACAAAAAAAAGGAAGTGGTTTTGTTGTTTCATAAAATCAATAAAAACAAAATAAATAATAAAATTAAATAAAATAAAATAAAATAATAAAATAAAATAAAAAATAAAATACAATAAAATAAAATAATAAAATGAAATAAAAATAAAATAAAATAAATAATAAAATATCAAATCAAATAAAACAGGAAAAGATATCATAAAAACACTGACCTGTGTATGACATAACACAATTATAAATCTTTAATTGATATTGGTAAAATATTCTTTACCTCAAAAGATATACATTTAAAAACTATTTTGAAAGTGATCCAAGACACACACACACAAACATGGTTAAGCCATTTGACATTTAGTATAATGTAAACCTATTGTTTAAAAACAATAAAAAAAGAGTACACTTTGACCAAGGCAAATGCATTTTAACTCAGATTAAAAGTTTGTTCCTTTGAAATAAAACCATCATTTCATGTTTATTTGTTAAGTAAATAAAGAATTCCAATTTTTCCTTGAGTACTAAAAGAGTCAATAATGGAACCATTAAGGAAATTGCCATTAAATAGAATAAAAATCCGAACCAGATATTCCATTTCTAACATTTCCCATCCCTAACATGCCCCCCCCCCCCCACACACACACACACACACACACACACACACAGCAGCCCGCCCCAGACCACAAGTGCGTGATCTCAAGCACTGCCGTTTGCTGAGGGGCTTCTACAGCCTGAAGCTCTGGCTAAAAATCCAATTTCATCCCGCCAGTCTGCTCCCGCAGATTTACCCACATCCACCTTGCGTGAGTGTATGAGCGTTCTCGTGGCCCGAAGCCACGTCTGGCTGAGAACTAGCGTGAGAAACATCACATCACGACTGCCCCACATTCAAATACACACACAGGTGGGCTGGCAGGGCCATATTACAAAAGGTGCACACCGCTATTCAAACACACACACAAAGGAAGCTTTGCCCCCAGAGCATCATCCCACGGCAGCATTCACAAACAAACAATGCACAACTGATAAAGCGTTGAGATTTGTTCTCGGCACAGTTCAGTCCCACAATCCACTGCAAGAGAACTAAAGCAATTCTTCACCACAAAAGCACATTTGTTGCTGTTTACTTTTTGATATGACTCACATGCGACTGAGCAAGGTCTGCACAGTGGAGGAAGAAAAATAAGTTTGATGGTTTGTCAAGAACTTATTTTTAAAAGTACAACATTTTGGTTTCTTAAAACTAAGAATAAAACTCACCAGTAAAACTGGTGATGAAAGCAAACCAACCTAGGCTTTTTGGAAAACGAACCTACAGATTCACTGCCAGTTTCAGCCGAAACAAACGAACGCCAGGGCAGTAAAACAACAACAAGTATTCCTTATCCATTAATAATTATCTTGACTTATTTTTGCATGGTTCCTTCCTTGTTATGCCCTCAAGATGCATTAAACAGAGCATCATTTTTAAACCAATACATTTCGATATTTCAGCTCCATGTAGTAAACTTGCTCAGTAGCTCACCTGGTACAACATTGCACTTGCAAGCTAAAATGGCATGGCTGCCAAAGCAAATATGTCTTTAGCGGCGTTTTTGCTTTCGTAAACACTATCGGGTACATGATTGGGGTCTAGTTTATTGTAGTTTACACATTATTTTAACAACACTCATTAGAAACTTCATTTCTGAACTGCTGTGATACACACAACAAGCAACGTACCATGCTGTTCCTACACAAGAATGTTTTTTTTTTTTTTTTCTTCGTCTTATATTTAGGGTCTAGAGCAGGGGTGGCCAACGTCGGTCCTGGAGAGCCACAATCCTGCAAATTTTTGCTCCAACCCTAATCAAACACACCTGAACAAGCTAATCAAGGTCTTAAGGGTTACTAGAAAGCTACAGGAAGGTGAGTTTTTATCAGGGTTGGAGCTAAACTCTGCAGGATTGTGGCTCTCCAGGACCGACGTTGGCCATCCCTGCGCTAGAGAGACTTATACTTGTCAATAATACACATGCAACAATAGGTGGCGCCAAATATGCATGAAACGAGTGTAACGTTAGAAGATCGCGAGCGCAAACGTCTTGAGCCTGATTTATACTCGACGCGTCCGCAAGTTTGCTTGGGTCCACGAGACAAAAAGTGTCTGGGGTAGTGCATGTTGAGTGCGTGCAAACCTATTTCGTGTGGTGGTGTGCACAGCAAATTGTGTAACTTTCCGCGTGAATCTGGCCGACCACGTACGTCTCACCACACCAGCATCCAGTTTGTGAGTCTAAATGAGTTGTTTGCATTTGCTAAATGTGCCTACAATACCAGAAATAATCCCCTTTAATTACAATGAAGGGCCAAAATGTTCATGAAATTAAATTAAAATGTTTAGTGAAAATAGAAAATATTTAAGAAGTCGTTATTTTAGTTGCATACGTGTTCTTGTCAAAACAAACTCCATGAGGTGTCAGTGATATTTCGGATTCAGCAACTCCTGCAACGGACGCAACCCGGAAAAAGAAATCAACGGTGCACTTGTTTGCTTGCAGACTGTATTCTTTCGACTTTATTTTGTAGTAAGTAACAATATGCTCTGGGGAAATGCATCGGAGTAAAAGTATACAGTTCATTTAGAAAATATAGTGGAGTAAATGTTGACAGAAATTGAAAAACTCGAGTAAAGTACAGATTATCGTAATAAATACTTATTACTTTGTTATATTACACCACTGCTATGTTGACTATCGTGTTTTTGTGCCATGCGGACAGGACCAAACTTTCCCCTGATTTAAAACAGATTTCAAAACTACAATAAGATTTCACTTCTACTCTTAATGAAATTTTAGTTGGCTATGTTGGCACAATCAGATGGATAGCCTAACTGTTGTATAATTCAGATGGCCTACAATTTCTTTTTACGTCATGCCAATTTTTTTTATTATTATTATTTTGAAATATTTACATAAAAATGATTTTATTTCATTTTTAAAATGTGATTTAAATGCATGTTGGTACATTTTACCAGTATTTACCATACTTTCAATTCAAAAATTAAAATATGAAAACATAAAAGCACTTTTTTCAAATAAAATCTTTTTTTTTTTTCTTTTTTTTTTTTAAAGATTTTAAGATTTGAGCCTTTTTCCAAAAGATGCATCTATGTGTAACGGAGGCCAGACCTCAAGAGAGGCTCTAGCAACAGCTCCAAAGCAGCCTTTAACCTTTGTTAGATTGTCCGACTCCCATGCCGGAAGACCCGGATTCGAGGCCCGCTTGGAGCGGGTTGAGTAGGACCCGGGTAGAGGGGTTACATTGGTGCCGTGACCCGGATGGGAGTGAGGTTTAGGGGAGTGAGTGTAACGGAGGCCAGCTAGTAGTTGCTGTGCGAGTAAAACTCACTCCTCTGACCTCAAGAGAGGCTCTAGCAACAGTTACTAAGCAGCCTTTAGCCTTTGTTAGAGTGTCCGACTCCCATGCCGGAAGATCCGGATTCGAGGCCCGCTTGGAGCGGGTTGAGTAGGACCCAGGTAGAGGGGTTACATTGGTGCCGTGACCCGGATGGGAGTGAGGTTTAGGGGGGTGAGTGTAACGGAGGCCAGCTAGTAGTTGCTGTGTGAGTAAACCTCACTCCTCTGACATCAAGAGAGGCTCTAGCAACATTTACTAAGCAGCCTTTAGCCTTTGTTAGAGTGTCCGACTCCCACGCCGGAAGACGGGTTCCGAGGCCCGCTTGGAGCGGATTGAGTAGGACCCAGGTAGAGGGGTTACATTGGTGCCGTGACCCGGATGGGAGTGAGGTTTAGGGGGGTGAGTGTAACGGAGGCCAGCTAGTAGTTGCTGTGTGAGTAAAACTCACTCCTCTGACCTCAAGAGAGGCTCTAGCAACAGTTACTAAGCAGCCTTTAGCCTCTTGTTAGAGCATCCGACTCCCATGCCGGAAGACCCGGATTCGAGGCCCGCTTGGAGCGGGTTGAGTAGGACCCAGGTAGAGGGGTTACATTGGTGCCGTGACCCGGATGGGAGTGAGGTTTAGGGGGGTGAGTGTAATGGCGGCCAGCTAGTAGTTGCTGTGCGAGTAAACCTCACTCCTCTGACCTCAAGAGAGGCTGTAGCAACAGTTACTAAGCAGCCTTTAGCCTCCTTGTTAGAGCATCCGACTCCCACGCCGGAAGACGGGTTCGAGGCCCGCTTGGAGCAGATTGAGTAGGACCCAGGTAGAGGGGTTACATATGCATTCTATATCTGGAACAATACGGTAATAAAACCTAGCATTACGTGTTTGTCCGTTTTGTATAAAACTGAACATGCTTTTACCGCCACTTTTGCAAAATGTGCAATGTAACATCAGTTGGCAGAAATGTCACCACAGGCTTGTGTTTTCAGTGACCCTGGGTTGAAACAAGCTATACAACGAAAAAGACAAAACAACAACCTTGTCTTTCCTGACAAAACCACAGAGAGGGGAATTGAGAGTTTGATGGAGAATGATTCTTGGCTTCAGGAGGAATGTGGATGAGATTTCGGCACATCAGTGCGCCACTCACTACTGTGACTGTGAACCGTCAGCGGTGGCAAGCTGTTGTCACCCACGCGTACACACACACTGTTAGCCGCAGCATGCTAATGCGCTCACCTGGTTTATCGTGTTGTGACTGCTCTGTCGTGTTCGGCAGATCTCTACAACGCCACCTGTCTAACATAACATGCACACATACAAACACACTCCCTGAAACAGTCTCTCTGCACACAGAACGAAGCATAATTTCAAAAATCCGTGTCACGTCGCACAAGCCGCAACAAACACGCAATGATTTCTTAGAAAGCGAGCCTGATCTACAACCGTCATTAACTTCTAGCAGTCAAACTCACACACACTATAAATTAGTATTTCATGTGTTGTGCTTCTGAAGGGTGTTTGAAAACAGAAACAAACTAGAATTTGACATTTTCCAAAGCAAACTGAACCGGAACAGTGCACATGTTCTTAGTCTGGATTCTCTGAAAGTGGGTGTAATGAAGCAAACAACATTTTCTTAGAACCGAAGCCAAAGCAGTTTCTGGAAAAAAAATGTGATGCTTGACAGAGCAAAACTCATGAACTCCAATCCATTTGTCTTTTAAATTCTATTTGACATGCTGCGATAGTTTAAACAAAGCTATAGATTGTGATATTAAACTTTTTATTATTATTATTACTTAGCTGCCGAGTTAAAAACTAACTGCTCAGTGCATTAGCTTCTGGCACATTTAAAGCCATATGTTGGAAAAGTCATATTTACGGGCTGAATTCACATTAGCAGTGTTTTTTAATGGGAATGAAAGCGAGGCTGAGGGATAGACACACGCCTCTCTTCAGTGGGTCATACTGTTATTTAATGTGTTTTTGAATTGTTCTGCAGATGAAAAGCTGCAAAAATATCTTTAAAATTTCAGTAGACAAAAAAACCCCCCAGACAATATGAGCCGTGGGAAATTCTAAGTGATATGGGAGCTTTATGCAGCTTTTTACAGCGGATTCCACTGAAAATACATTAAGTCCCTCACAGTCTCACTTTCATATGTTATTTGTTATATGTTATCACAGAGTGCGTGGGGCAGAAAAGGGGAGAGGGGGCAGGGTTTTACAGGGTTCTTGGACAATTGTCAACTGGTCAGGCTTGGAGCTAGACCAACTTAAACCATGTAAGACTAGTAAAAGACATGAATGGAAAGCCTACATGTAAAGGTCTTCAGAAAATTCGGATTGGATTAGTTTTACGATCTCTTTATGAACTTTTTGAAGCATCAAATTGTCAGTTGCGCAGCTGTCTATGAAGGAACAGAAAAGATATTGAGAATAAGAATCCATATCAGTATCGATTCAAAACGAGAACCGATAACGATTACTTTGCGTCCACAACATCGACGTAAATCTGTTGTAGTTTATCCACATTGTGTGCACGAAATAGACACTTTCTTCCTGCACTTTTACAGTACTTGGAAGTCCGTTCATTGACACGTCTCTGTCGCTTTCAGCGTTGTTGCTTGATAGAGATGAGGGCTTTGAAAAAGCCTTATATTTTTAGTTTTGACATTCATGTCTGATGTTGAAACTCAATGAGTTTTTTTTTTCTCAATTTATTACATGAACAAAACGAAAGACTCTCACAGAACACGAGGCACACAACTATTAATCATAACGTTCATTTATATTGATATCAGCAAAACTATCACTGCAAAATAATATTTTTTGTCACTTTTTTTTTTTTCCGTCGCAGTCATGAGCACTGATTTGTGTTCTGAAGATGAACAAAAGTCTTGCGGGTTTGGACCGACATGAAACACAGAAAATTTTCATTTATGGAAGAACAATCCCTTTAAGGTTTCTATCGCTAGAAGGTTGCCAAGTGGCCGCTTCAAGAGAGCCCATCCTCATTTCTCCATGATATTCCAGTCTATAGATTCCCTTCTCTTCTAGGTCTCTCCAGTGTATGTCTATGTTGCTTTTTTTTAATTGTCCAGATCTCTCCTGAAGAAGCCGCATAATCTAATGTATAATTTACGTCCATTACAAAAAAGCATGGGAAGACTTAAGCATTAGCAATAGCCAACTAATTTGTTTCCCATCATTCATTCCTATCCTTATTTCTCTGAAAAGTATTGGGTGACAATAAACAAACAGCACGTTCTTAGAAACAGAGCCACATTCGTTCGCAGAAACACGCTCTAAACGAAGCGCTTTCTTATTTAGCTGCGTTTTTTATTCTTTATTTGAATGTTTTATTGCTTAAAATACATACCAATTATCCCCCTTACTCGAACAAAGATGATAAACAAAATACCTGGTCTGAAAAATACAGCGGCATACGGACACACACACACACACACTGTACACGTGCGCACGGGCGGCTTGGCCTCAGAATTAATGTAGTTCATTGGAAGTGGCAGGCGCTAGACTATTTGTTTATTGGGAGCCCGGAATGGCCGAGCTCATGGGCATTGATTGGCTGAACACTGGTCTAATCCATGATGACATAATTGCGTTGTGTGCCGGCCGTCGCATCATAACACGCTGAGCTGCTCCATTACTGAAACTCACTCATTAGAGCGCAGATATGAATTAATGGCCTACCAGGCCCCAGAAATGAACTCCTTGATTCACACACAATATCCTTCACTGAAGGGGCAATCAGGCGGCGGTGATGAGAAAAGAGAGGGAGGGATGTCAACATCTGTGTTTCATGACCTGTGTTGCTCACTGTTGGGGTGAGTATCGCTCACGTGTAAGCGATTATGCCACGTTGACCTCATCTCCAAACAGAAGGAAGGCGCGGAAAACAGAAACCGGAAGACGGCGAGGAGCCGCCGCTCTCATTTGCATGCTCCCCCGCACGGCCTGGGGTCAAAAGGTCGCCCCGACCTGACAGCATGCCAAGACGGCAACAGCTGTTGACCATCCTAATGACCGGCCCTCTGCCCCGTGCCCATTCCCCACGGGGGGACTCATCCTCGACCTAGTGGCCATCTGCGCCAGTGCGTCTCTGCCACCATAAAACACTCCTAACCAGAGCTGTCAGCGCCATTGGCCCGGCTGATTGAAATTCAAATGCGGGACACTTGAATATTCGGCCAGTAATTACACAGGTCAAAGCCACACGGCTCTCATTATCAAATATTAACCGATGAAAGATTCATAAAGAGCTTTACGAACCCCAATGGGTACGAGAGCATCGCAGCGAGAGTAAAATCTTCAATGCCGTCCCAAAAACTGTGAATGACACCGTCTTAAGCAGGAGGCGTGCGAAAAAGAATCATAATGTGTCACCATTTACTCGTGCCGTTTCAAACCTTTTTGATATTCTTCGAGGCATTTCAAAGAATCTGCCAGTCTCTCCTTTCCATGCAACTACAATGAACGAAGCTCTGGAAGTTCAAAAATGATTAGAAAAATATCAAAAAAGCACTACTATATGACGTTTGTCCCAATTTACAGTCTGGAGATGTCGCCGAAAAACAGTCTGAAGATTTGAGTTGATGGATCTCACAGATAATTGCACTGTGTATGATAGGAACTCCAACTTTTTGCTTCAGACTATGATTCCTTTCAGTTGTAAAATATAAAACATGCTTGATATTTTGCTGAAAACACAACTTGTTTTTATTTGTCATGCGTCTCAGAGTAACATAATGAATTTCTGTGTGAGTTTGTTGTGTTCGGGATGACCAAAAACTGTGATCCCAGTCCTTTAGTTTATTTCTTCTCTAACCATTTATAAAGTCAGCAAACGCCTAGTGTTTTCAAATCTGTTCAAATCATATTGAAAGTCATGCAGAACTGTATATTCCAGCATTTTTGCTCCATATTCCAACTCTTCAGCAATATGTGTAACAAGCAGAAGAAAATTTAAGTGGTTATGCACCAAAAACCTTGACAACCTCTCCACGAGAAAGCGTCTCGTAATTGAACCGCTCTTTTGAGCCGGATATTTCAAAGAATCTAAATATCTGATTAACAAAACCAGGCTCTACACTTGATTCACAACCACTTAAATAGCTTTTATGTTTGTATGTGTTTAGTTTCCTACGTAACAACTGTTTCTTTATCTATTCCCTATGTAATGCACTATATAAAGTATGTATTACTAGATAACTAGTTGAGTGTCTGAACAAGTGAATGTCCAAACCACAACTATTGAGGTCAAACAACACATTTTAATGCCTTTTTTTTAGCTTGTTAGCATCATTGTATCAGTGGCTGCATTTGAAATTTAAGGCAGCTGACTTGTTTCCGTGCTGCCTTATCAGGCACAAGGAAGTACCTCACGAAACAGATTTCAGACAGACTTCTGAGGCAGAGTAACAATTTATGATCTACAGTGAAATAGAGTGAGCTTTGGAGAACTAACAAATATTTAATTACTACTATAGTATTCTATAATGACATCAGAAGTGGAAAACGGCGGTCAAAAATATACATTTACACACAAACGGACCACCAATCATCACAGAGTGGAAGGCACATTTCTGTTAAAAAAATACTGTAAATTTTACAGTATAATACTGGCAGCAGGGTTGCCATCCAGTTACTGTAAAATTTACAGTAGTGTTACTGTAATTTAATTTACAGAATTTCCCTGTATTCTCTGATTACAGTAAATAACTGTATTTTTTGAATTACGAAGGGTCAATTTACAGCAATATTCTGTAAATTTGAGTCAAACCAACATGTGCCCAGAATGCATTGCAGTTTACAGCAATATGTTGTATTATTAAAAACAGCCAGCAGCTGTAAAATAATGCTGTAATTTTACAGTAATTCATTACAGTGCACTGTTAAAAAATTACTGTAAATTTTACAGTATAATACTGGCAGCAGGGTTGCCAGCCAGTTACTGTAAATTTACAGTAGTGTTACTGTAATTTAATTTTCAGAATTTCCCTGTATTCTCTGATTACAGTAAATAACTGTATTTTTTTAAATTACGAAGGGTCAATTTATAGCAATATTCTGTAAATTTGAGTCAAACCACCATGTGGCCCCAGAATGCATTGCCGTTTACAGCAATATGCTGTATTATTAAAAACAGCCAGCGGCTGTAAAATAATGCTGTAATTTTTACAGTAATTCATTACAGTGTATAAAAGGCAGTGAAGGATAAATCTGCGCTGCCTTCAAAAATCAATCAGATGAAGGTATCTCAGGAGGAGAAAGGAAGTGATCTAGCATTGTATTTGGACGTACCTTGATGCCTGCCTTTCTTGGACTGCATCCTCTGAAGGCAACAGTTTTAAGTATTTGGATGCAGGTGGTTTATTCACACCACCTTTCGTGTATGAAAAACACCTGTATACTGTAAATATGATGTAAACATATAAGTTTCTGTAAAAAAAAAAAAAGTATTAAAAAAGGACATCTATAAAAAGCCATTGTTGAGCAGCAAACAGGTATTTGAATCTGTTGGTGTCTCTGGCGTCTCAAGAACCTGTCCATGCAGGCTCGCATTTCAGCCACCTCTAACTAAAGCTCACAAACATAACAGTTTAGGGTGGCCTAGAAAGCACACGACAAAAGTCTTTAATCCAACAGCAAACACAGAGGAGTAAGACACTGTTCACAGAAACGACCGGCACGGACTGAATAGAACTGGAGGTATAAATGCACATAGCAACTGAGGACACTAAACAGGCATGGAAGGACAGAGATTAACTGTTGAGACACCATAGCAACAAATGAGAACGAATGTAGATGTGACCGAAAATGAACTAAACTGAACATATTTTTTCAGTTTAAGGTTTAACAATGTGTACTTCAACTTACTTTTTATTTTGATGGTCCATTTTAGACATTCTACTATAAGTAACCCTACAACTAAATTTCAACTTGTTCTATTAACACAAACCTTAACAACTAATCCTAAACTAACAGTCCACTAATTCTCTAATGAGCGCAAAGTTACTTACAGTTAGAATGAGAGAATATAGAATGTCTAAAGTGGACTTTCAACTTTCGAAAATGTTGCCAAAATTTCTAAGGTTTCTCAGAAACACACACACATATACACATACATATACATATATATATATACACACAAGGACCCCACACCATTACACCACCACCACCAGCCTGTACAGAGGTAACAAGGCATGATCAATCCATGTTCTCATTCTGTTTATGCCAAATTCTGACTCTACCATCTGAATGTCTCAACAGAAATCGAGACTCATCAGACGAGGCAACATTTTTCCAGTCTTCAACTGTCCAATTTTGGTGAGCTCGTGCAAATTGTAGCCTCTTTTTCCTATTTGTAGTGGAGATGAGTCTTCTGCTGTTGTAGCCCATCCGCCTCAAGGTTGTGCGTGTTGTGGCTTCACAAACGCTTTGCTGCAGGTTGTAACGAGTGGTTATTTCAGTCAAAGTTGCTCTTCTATCAGCTTGAATCAGTCGGCCCATTCTCCTCTAACCTCTAGAATCAACAAGGCATTTTCACCCACAGGACTGCCGCATACTGGATGTTTTTCCCTTTTCACACCATTCTTTATAAACCCTAGAAATGGTGGTGCGTGAAAATCCCAGTAACTGAGCAGATTGTGAAATACTCAGACCGGCCCGTCTGGCACCAACAACTACGCCACGCTCAAAATTACTTAAATCACCTTTTTTTCCCATTCTGACATCCAGTTTGGAGTTCAGGAGATTGTCCTGACCAGGACCACACCCTAAATGCATTGAAGCAACTGCCATGTGATTGATTGATTAGATAATTGCATTAATGAGAAATTGAACAGGTGGCCTATATATTCACACACATATACATATGTTTATATATATATATATATATATATATATATCTATGTTTGGCCTTGTAAGTGACAAATGACACTACCACATCCTACATATTTGGCTGAAGAGAGATTGATTGTGGAGTTTGAGACTGATTTAAAACATCATGGAAGCCACACAAATACAATGTATATTGTTTGTCTGAGTGCGAGAGAGCACTCAAAAGAACTCATCCACACATTGTTCTGATTGGCTGTGATTTCGTTGCAACATTAAGCATTTTCACTGTCATTGTAGAAAGAAAAATTGCTTGACGCTGGATACTTTTTCCGTCCTGCCCGAATGTGTGAGAGTGACACTGTCGATGTGTTTGTGTTGACACTCGCGGCCCTTCATTACGGTTCCCACCCAAGCAAACGCGGATCAATTCTGGCATTGTGCGTTTGTCAGAGCCGGCGAGAATGCTGAAGGGGACATGTCAGGTTACAAAACTGTGCTATCTGAACAATAACAAAGACTTATTACTGAGAAATTCAATCATTCCTCCTGAAGAGGAAAACAAGAATTTCAGCATTATCTACAGTTCTGTGACTATCTGACTTATTTACATTAATACAACAGTGTTTCTGTCTGGTTATCTTGGTTTTCTTGTAGAAATAAGGCTTTAGAGTTATCAATGACTTCTGCACATCACTGTCTCAGTGTAATTTTTTTTTTTAAATGTCTTTTTAATATGACACATTCTTTCAAACGTTAATGCTCTAGGACATTCTCTTAATGAGAGCTCATTAAAGGCGGGAAAATCTATGTGGACATCTGAAGTATTCATTTGTCAAGTTTAGAAAGGACGAGTTGTCATTTCGTCAAATTTAAAAAGAAAAAAAGCTAATACCTTTCACTTTAACACTCTTAGACAGGAAGCAATAACAATCACGCACACACTGTCACATCTGCCATAAAGTGTTTTACGAAAGTAACCTGCTCCTTTCATCACATCTGGGTCTTTTGTCTCTATCTGTTAAAATCAACACTTTAATGTTAAAAGAACCCGTATTTCTGAGATGATGCGGGATGAATTGTAATAAGACCACTGCAGATTTCTAAAAAAACCCATTTGACAATTCATGCATTAAAGCTTCCAGCTGATTTGACAGAAGTGTAGGCCTAGTTAAAGTGAACTTTTGCTGAAATCCTTTTCAATGAACCTCCAACCGCCATCCAGAAACACACACTGTTCTCACTAACAGACTAACCTAGAGTAGAACCATAATATAATATAATATAATATAATATAGTTTTCCAGAATAATTGATAAATAGAAATCTCAATGTTTGTCACTTTTGATGTATTCTTGTTAAATAAAAGCATCAATTTCTTAACAATAATAACAAAATTAGTTAGTGTACTAACACAGTTAGTAATTGAAATAATTTCTAACCATATTTATACACAGTTGTAGCAAAACAAAATGAAAATTGATTTTCAGAAATCACTTATTTTGTTGAAAAAGTTTTTAGAAGACAGTTTGTGTGCAGCTTAAATGCATAAACACTAAATTTACATAAATTATTTGTCTAGTTTCAGGGTTGGGTAAGTTACTTTTAAAATGTATTTCACTACAGATTACAAAATACATGCTTTAAAAAGTAATTTTTAATGTATTTAGGTACATTACTCAAGTTTAGTCACTTAATCTAAATACTTTAGAATACTTTGGAATACTAATAAGTGTGGAACAAACACAAAAAAGGTCATTGTGAGTTTTTATCTCACAATTCTGACTTTTTCTCTCAGAATTGCGTGATATGAAGTTGCAGCTGTGAATTATAAAGTCAGAATTATGAGATATAAACTCACATAGTAAATTTAAAATTGCAAGAAAAAAGTTAGTACTGCAAAGTTCATATCTCTCAATTCTGACTTTATAACTTGCAATTGTGAGTTTAAATCTCTGCAATTCTGAGAAAAAGAAGTCAGAATTGAGAAATCCAAACTCACAATTGTGAGGGGAAAAAACAAATTGTGAGAAAAAGCTGCAGTGACGAGTGAATTATAAAATGACTCACAAAACATGAAAAACAGTCGTGGATCATCAGGTCATGACAGGACAGTTCAGTTGACAGTTGGGCAATTTTTTTTATAAATTCAGTCATTTTGTCTTGTTCAGGACAGAACTAAATAACAATAACAACATTTTTATGATCCTCTTAAAAATGTTGATGAAACTGAACTCGTCTTTTTCAGACGGTCAGAGTCAGAGAATCACCGATCGCTGTTTAAATGCCATTAAAACTCAAAGTAATCACTTTGGTAATCTAAAACACTTTTCAGATGGAACTGTAATCTGATTACCACCCATTTCAAATGAAATACAGTGACTCAAATTTTGTATTTTAAATACGTAACTAAGTTACTTGTGTTTCGTTACAGTAAAAAACAAACAAAAACAAATTTATTTGAGAAGCTAAACTGTTTTTCATTAAAAAAAAAAAAAAAAAAAAAATCTTAATATTGGCTATATTTTACCCATTGGCAAATGTTTTCATATTTTAACCATAATATATATATATATATATATATATATATATTTTTTTTTTTTTTAACATAATGGGTCAAATTAAGCCTAAATCAAGAATTATTTTCAGATGATTAGGCAAACCCAAACCGATATCAGAGCAGGATGGCTCGTACAGCATTGCAGTTAGTCACAAAAGTCCTTCAACAGCGCCAAAATATTAAATACCGTTTGCAATCCATTAGGCCTCAAAAAAGGCAACTGTTGTCTGCTACAGATGGACAGAATTTGGATGTTCTCTGAACAGGTTCTTTAGCATTCAGCAAAGAAAGCAGCCTCCCCTTCCAGTCCAAGAACCCACAATTCCCCTTTCACATTCAGGCAGGCCAACACTAATCTGAACTGTCAATTCCACAGAACAACAAAAACCTAAAGCGGCCCAGTCTCGCCATCCCCGCAGCACTCGATAAATCAATAGCGAAAGAATTTGCATGCTTCCTGCGAGCCTGAAGTGGTAATACGTCGGTGGATTACTTGATGATTTACATTTCGCCATTTTTCCGTCTGCTAACAAATCAGATCATTTGAGATCGTCCCTATTCTCTCTCCCACTTTGCTACCTTTCAAGCGGTTTAAATCTAAAACGCAGAGAGTGTCAAATAAACTATTCCCCGTCTTGTTGAACACTACCTCCTGCTGCTGTAGTTTTACGTTAATAAACCGATTTCCTCACTCTACGCCCAGCCCTCCCTTCACATCCCAAATAATAGTGGAATGAACAATTGCAGCTGCCTAATACGCTATCATAAATCCCTCCATTTATGATCAGCTTATCAGAGGCATACACACAGTGGAGGCTTAACACTCTCGGAATTTATTTGGCACGACGGAAGCATTACATCTCCCCGTGTGACGGCAATCTGCGCCGGCGCCTCTGCGACTGCCTGCCGCTGCCGTCTGGATGCTTTATATTCGTTCTCCAGACGGGTGAGATAACCCACCTCGTCTACGTCACCCCACAGGTCCCGCATCCGTGTGGTCCATTCTTCGCCGCCGTCCTTCCCGGCGGTCTCGCAGCGGATCTTGCATCGACTTTCAAAGCGCGAGAAGATATTTCAAAGGGATGCAAATTTTTGTTCTTGTCCAATTTCCCATGATCCTCAAGGATTCACAAACTTTTTTGTCAGGCAAAACCCTTTCGCCTTGAAGTAACCATTGAGATTTTTTGTTAATATTTATTATAATTACTTATATTACTATAACATCCATGCTCACGGTTCTATATGTTGCTTAATGTTCATGACCAGCAATACATATTTCTGTGGAAAGAATCAGGCTTTTGGGGTTCTTGAAAGTACCTTGTTGATGCTTTTACACTTTTAAATGTGCTTTTAATGTTCGATGGGTGAATAATGTCATCTCATTTTACCCAGTTTTCCTTTCACCGATTGTCTACGGAAGTTTCGCCCATAATTCACGCAAAGCGTCGTAGGAATAAGGTGGATCAACATTCAACCGCACACATATAGAGCTCATATACGGTAAACGGAAGCTCAAACACGATTGCTTGATGCACAAGAAGCAATAAGGTTTGTTTTCACTCAAAGTAGAGGTTGAGGTTTCACATTGATTAGCTCTGAATGTGCTGAATTGAGTTGTTTACATGTGAATAATATCTGTTGAATCTATTAAATTTGTAATTATAACCTATAGCTTGGATCGTGCGGATTACTTTCACAATGTAATTGTACTTTAAAACACTTTTGGTGTAAAGAACTTTCAATAGATTGACGCAAACCTTTCACTCACTTTTCATTAAAAAAATGAATGAATAAATCTTAATTTGTGTTTTGAAGATGAACAAAAGTCCTGTGGGCTTGCATTGACATAAGCATAGTACTTGATGACCCAATTTTCATTTTTGTGTGAACTATCCCTTTAATACAGTATTTTTATTTATTTTGTGTGTGTGTGTGTGTGGGTCATTGTTTAAGGAAGACCCATCTTTGACACTTACCCAGATAAAGAGAACCCAAGAGTATTTGTGAGTTGATTAACAATTAATTAATCATGAAAGGCTTGATTTTCCTGCTAAGACAAAAGCTGAGATCAAGCATCCTGCAATAAAGCAATAAAACTCATCTGGAGAGAACATCTCAAAGAAAGAGGACAAAGCTCAAACGTTTCTTATTCATCTACGCAAGCCCCTTCCACTCCCTTCCTTCCCCTGATTCGAACACTGAAAGTTCCTGAAGAATGCATATCCACTACATATGATGTTTCTTGTGAATGTATTGTTTTTTTTCAATTTCATGTTTAGTATCATTTTAAATGTCTCAGTGCGATTGGTAAAATGGTCTCAATTTGACAACAGTCACTTCTATTATGAAAAAGATTGAAATAATTGTGTTCTCTTTTATGGGTGGTGTCTCTCTTCTTCTACTCTCTCCCGAGACCAGGTGTCGGTGCAATAAATATGAACAATAATTTTGTCCTAGTCTGGGTATTTAAGGGAAAACGCAGCGCTGCAAAGCAGTCAGAACCCCCACACTGTGTCCATGCATTTCCTTCTCTTAGAGAAATCTTTTGATGTTATGTATTTATTATGTCTGAATTGGCTTACAATTGTGTATGTACGACTCATCAGCCAGTGGCACAGATCCCCAACAAACCGTCCCATACCGGCGTGATCAAAAAGATCTTAAACTAGATGGAACTGGATTAAATATTTTGACTGTTGCGATTCCAAATCGGTTTAATGACCCGTAACTCTGCCTGAGTATCGGACAAGTGTTCACTGTTGGCCAGAGGAGAACTAAGCCTGGTTTCTCCCAAGGGTTTTTTCTCCATTCGTTGGAGTTTTGGTTCCTTTGGCTTGCTTAAGTTGGGGACACTTGCTTGATATTCAGCAGTGTTTTTGATATGCCTGCATTGGCGCCGTTGTATGCGAACTGAGCCGGACGATTACGTCACTGTTTTCTGCAGTGCTGATATACATAAATGAACTAGACTAATAACTATTGATCTTTGCAATGGAATGAATCAATAATATATAGAATAAGCTGAACAATGACACCATTTTCTTTGGGAGCTGCTGTGGAGCCAAAAATGATTTGCCAGTTATTACTGTAAAGCTGCTTTGCCACAATTTGCATTGTAAAAAGCGCTATATAAGTAAAGGTGACTTGACTAATTATGTGTAATTACATTGATCCATTTATACCTGATTGATACAATTGTTACATTTGATTTTATTTTGACTTACTCTGTATCCATTGATGTTACCGCAAATCTGTGTCAGGATAGGTCATACTAGAAGCTCAATGGCACATCGTATATGAGACCTTTAGATTTCTGTCTATCGCTGCCTTAGCACTTTGGAGAACAGTGGCTATGCAAACTGCATTTTTGCATGAATAAGCATGTGGCGATTCGACTCTTACATAATAGCAAACTCTGCATCCTCTGACTAAGAATCAGGACTGGCGAATTTGTGATCGTGGGCCCGCATAATAAACGGCCGGGAGGACCCTGTGCGACTCTGAGTATGAAGTACAGTACCCAAGTACAATAAGAGTAAAGAGTTAAATAGAATAATCAAACACCGAGATTAATACATGACCAATGATTAATTCCTCATTAGAAACGTAAGTTAAAAGTGATAATAATTTGAAATTGGAGTGAGCAGCTAAAGTGAAATTTAAACAAAATCCTAAAGGTTAAGTGAACTTCAAGATGTGCATGCATACCTTCACCCAGGCCGTCAGATTCCGTCCTTGGGCTGATGGGTGGTCCTCACAATCATATAATAAAAACGTAATAATAAAATCACTTTAATTAATAATTAGATTTCTCAAACTCGCAAACCCCAATTTGGGATCTGGGTGAATGTCCAACATGGCAATGAGACAAAAAAAAACAATAAAAAAACAGTATAAAATAATTTATTAAGGACCAAGATACTTTAAAATAGATTGAATGAAGATCTGAATGAGTTATTACTGAAATCAAACCGGAAAACATCATCCATTCACCATAAAACAAGACGTGTGGGTCTTTGTCTCCATTTACTCAATTTAGGACAAGTGTAAAGTATCTCAAGCCAAAAAGCTTTGTTCCTGAAGAACATAATTCATATAAATTGCTTTGTTAGTAACATCTAGTATACAGCCGTGCAGAATTAAGTAGTGTATCACTGCCATAACATTTTCAAATGGCAAAAGTACAATCATAAAAAAAAATGTTTTTGACAAAAGTACAGGAACGAGCCAGATATCTATAATCCATCTAAAATGTCCTCCATCACTTTCATGAAGGAAAGGTGAATACATTTGCAATAGATTAAATTAAAGCAGCAAGAGAAAGTAAAGTATCTCAAAAGTGAATTGGCAATGTCTCTCGGGAGAGGGGAGGAAAGGCCGGGCCTTCTGGATCCGAAAATGATGCACAGATTGATTTTGATTTCTTTGGCTCTCTCTCGCTCTGAGCATGTGTGCAGTTCTGACGGTTGCACCATGTCCGGACAAGTGCCTCATCTTTTTGCTCGTTTATTCCCAAATACTAACAGCCAATAAAGTTACCGCTCTGTCGCCACAAAGGCAAATTCAGACCCTGTCTCCCAGTTTGTGTCCTACGCAGTATGTACGATTAGTGTGTCCCAATTCATATGCTGGAAGTAATTTGTCAAAAATGCACGGATGAGACTCGGATTGTGATCATTTTTGGGCTTGTATTGTCCACAATTCCTTGCACATCTGACTCTTTCAGAATCAGATTCTGAATGTACTTTACTCGCTATAAAATGTGCACAAACACACTACAAATGTTATGGATTCTAGGAGCTCTGTGTACTTACATGCATATACTAAAAATATATATATATATATTTTAATTCTATGTATGTGTTACAGTATGTAATGATCCTGCTGGTAAACTCTTTATTAAATATTGATAAAAATAATAATAATGAAAAATATAAACACTAGGAATAACTACAATCAGGGGCTGGTCACATAAATATAGCTTTGCTACATTAAGACTGTGTCTTTAAACTAGTCTAACCAAGTCAGTTCTATTGTTTAGATTTATATAAGACCAATCTGCCATTTTATGTAACCGATTGAAGTTAAAACCAGTCTTGAAGAAAAAAATTAGATGACTAACTTGTAAGACTAGTCGAAGCAGCCAAACATCATTGATTTGGTGAACTTAACTCTTCATTCAGTCCTTGAATAAACCTTTTAAAGAATAATTTGTGAACCAGATCAACTGGAAAATAACTGGTTGGAAAGGAATGCTTGTTCACTCTCGAGTTCAGCTCTGAATCCCAGATAGCTGCGGTTCTTAACCCAGTTGCAGTGGTTCTCAGGTGTTCACACCAAAAAGAAAATGATATATTCAGTCCTGGTTTGCTTGGCATTGACAATGCCGAAAGCAAGAAAGAAAGGAAGGAAGGACGGAAAGACGGAAGGAAGGAAGGGAGAAAGGAAGGAAGCATGGAAGGAGGGAAGGACGGAAATACGGAAGGATGGAAGGAAGGAAGGAAGGAAGGAAGGAAGGAACGAGGAAAGGAAGGAACGAAGGAAGGTAGGAAGGAAGGAAGGAAGGAAGGAAGGAAGGAAGGAAGCAAGCAAGGAAGGAAGGAATAAAGGAAGCAAGGAAGGAATGAAGGAGGGAAGGAAGAAAGGAAGGAAGGAAGGAAGAAAGGAGGGAAGGAAGGAAGGAAGGAAGAGAGGAAGGAAGGGAGGAAGAATGGAAGGAAGCAAGGACGGAAGCAAGGAAGGAAGGAATGAAGGAAGCAAGGAAGGAAGGAAGGAAGGAAGGAGGGAAGGAAGGAAGAAAGGAAGGAAGGAAGGAAGCAAGGAAGGAAGAAAGGAGGGAAGGAAGGAAGAAAGGAATGAAGGAAGGAAGGAAGGAAGAAAGGAATGAAGGAAGGAAGGAAGGAAGGAAGGAAGCAAGCAAGCAAGGAAGGCAGGAAGGAATGAAGGAAGCAAGGAATGGAGGAAGCAAGGAAGGAAGGAAGGAAGAAAGGAAGCAAGGAAGGAAGGAAGAAAGCAAGGAAGCAAGAAAGAAAGAAAGAAAGAAAGAAAGAAAGAAAGGAGGAAGAAAGAAAGAAAGAAAGAAAGAAAGAAAGAAAGCATTCTGTCCTTTTTAGGCTCGCATCTTGTGACATCACATCCTGTTTCTGGTTCGTTTCAATGTCTTTGTTAAACCGCAACAGAGTTTTGTTTGCTGCACACGAGGGTTCGGAGCAATCCCACCACTGACCGATCTCAAATACTGGCATGCACTCTTTAAGAAGTGTCACGTCTGTTTTAGGCTTTGTTTATGTTCATGACTTTTATTTCGAATTTTATAATAGTCATGTTTCCTGGTTTCTTGTTGGTGAGTTCATGTTTGTTCATGCGTCAAGTCACGTTTAGCTCGTTCATTTTGTGTTTGTTTCATGGATTGTTCGCATGTCGGGTTCAGATAACTCTCCTTTGGTGAAATTGATACAATAAGCACTTAGAAGTATGTATTGTACAACACATCACAGTCAACTGAATCAGGCACTCCTGACCAGAGCAACATGTTCAAGCATTGGAGGAGGAAGTACAGGTGCCAATGGACAGAAGAACAGCTTTACCTTTCACCTCAAGGTGAGCCAGAGCAACTTCTCTAAAGGTTTCACAAGAAAGGACCAATTACACGCTGCAGTGGACATATTAATTAGCACAGTACAAGCGGCAGGTAAGAGGGGATACGAGAGAAGACCTTAGCATAAGAAAGGCGTCTGAAGGAGATGGCCGTTATCGTCCAAGGGGACTGTGACATGAGCCCCAATCATTTGCTTGACTAACTCCTCTATCTGTGTCAAGCTCCGGTTTTGTCTGCATTTCTGTCACTCACGTTGCTTTACAACCGAAAACACTGCGCTTCTTCCAACAGCTTTTCCTCAATGTCCTGAGGTATCATAAATGGATCATATTCTCGCTCTGGAAGACCATAAAGGATATTACAGAAGGCAATGGCCACACTGATGTGAGCTATAAAATGAGAACAGAGCTAGAGGGCAGGAAAGCCAACCGAGAACTCTACATGCAATAAAATCTATGACATTACATGAGTTGACGACTCTAAGATGAGCTCTTAATGAGAGACGGGACTTGTTGCCCTCTAATGTGGCGTAAAGTGAATGCCATAGAGTGAATGTGCAATGTGCAATTGTTTAGTCAAAATACTAATTTTCTCACGCATTTTTTTCAGATTTTTTGTTTCTCTGATTTTTTTTTCAATCCCAAAGAAGTGGCTTTGTTGAATGACTTTTATTATGAAAAGTGTCAATTGACAATGGGGTAAACTCTTGTATACATGGATACAAAATCATGGGTAAAAAAAAAATGGTGAAAAAGGTACCCATAGACTATATATTTTATTATTATTATTATTATTATTATCTTCTTCAATTAATTAATTGGCTAGTCGTGGCCTAGTGCTGAGGGAGTCGGGCTTGTAACCTGAAGGTTGCTGGTTCGATTCCCACACCGGCAGGAATTGAAAGTGGGGATTGTGAATGAACAGCACTCTCTCCACCTTCAATACCATGACTAAAGTGTCCTAATTGCTTCCCTTGTAAGTCACTTTGGATAAAAGCATCTGTGCTAAATGATGCAAAATGAAAAAGAATAAAATTAGTTTTAATTAATTAAAATTATAAACAGGAAATATCATATAATAATATTATTGTACTCTAAAATAAAAACTTGAGTATTTTCAAATGATAATACTAATTATTTTATTTCACAGAGCAAATTACAAATCAAAGTAATTATTTGTTTTCAAACGGTAGGGCTTTTATTTTGCCGTAGAACCTCTTAAGAAAAGTTTCTTAGGGTGCGTTCACACTTGTAGTTCGGTTGGTTTGGTTCGTTTGATCCAGACCAAAAAACAAAAACAAAACATATAGTCCTGGTCCGCTCAGCGTTCACACTGGCATTTTTAACAGCGAACCTGAAGTTACCGAACCAAAGGCGTAGGGATACGATCACGACCCGATTGGTCGCTTTTATGGCGTTTATTTCTCGACGGAGCTCGCTTACCGAACATTCAAAACAACGCTGTGTTCTGGATTAAACGCCGTCATTTTATGCTTTATTTTTACCAGCTGAGAATCACGAAGAGCTCATCAAATGTTCAAAACGTTCAAAACAGCAGCAGGATTTCCTCCGTTGTACACAGAAACAGAAACTTCACCTCCTCGTTGCTCCACGTTTGCCCTCGACTCATTTTGGATACACCGATCTTCCCGCGTCGTCAAATCAGTGACTTGTAGCGTCGCATCTTGTGACATCACGTCCTGTTTTTGGTTGGTTTACGTGTCTTTGGTCCGTGTTGCGTTCATATATCAATGGAACCGCACCAGAGTTCGTTTGGAAGCGGACCGAGACCCGTCTTTTTAGCTCAATACTCAAATGACCTATTTGGATTACAACAGTGATTTTAGTTAGGATGAGCTAACTGGTTAACAGCTGGCATGTGATTTCCTTTTCTAAGGGTGGTGCTCCTACAGGGGTTCAGGCTGTAGGGTTGCCCAATGACTTAAGAAATTTTATCAGCAAGATGGTAGAAAACTGTACATTTCTTGTCTATTACCGCCCACTGCCACTTATACCAACGACGAAAATAAGCGCAGTTATAATAGCTAAATATGTGGGAGAGCGTTGCTATAATGTGACAACATTATATTGCAATAAGTAACATATCAAAGTTAATATCAAATCAGAACTAGTTAGCACATCATTTGTAGTGAAAGAGTTTAATGACAATATATTGGTTTATGGTTACACTTAAAATGATTACAAAATAGATGAGATGATAAAAAAAAACTTATACCATTAATCATACCCAGCAATGTATGTAAAAAGTTACCTGAGAGAAAGAAAGAAAGAGAAAGACAAACAGAGAGAGAGAGAGAGAGAAGGACAGAGAGTGCCCAAGTAAGAGCGCAAAAGAAGAAGAAAGAGCGTAAAAGAAAAAGAGACAGAGCAATAGTTGCAATCTTCTTTTATCCTTTTCCTTGACCATGTGACTGAAACCCAAATGTGAGACATTCAAACTGACCAATCAGAAGTAAAACTTCCCCCTCTGTACTGAAGATGTGACAATTCACAGGCATCTTGGCCTACATGCCTTGATCACTATCAGCTCCTTTGTGCGTTCCCAAATGGTTTTTGTAGCATGACAGAGGGGACTGAAACAGCAAAGCCATTGTCTTTGTTCATTTTTAAAATATCTTTGGTTATTTTCAGTCTTACACTTTTTTGTTGACTGTAGAGGAAGCATAATGGATTCAGAAACATTGCACAGAGCTTCACTAACTGCACTAGAGCTGCACTAACCGTTAGGCCAGAGCTTTGTAGCTTTGTAATTCCAATTCAGATACATGCTTTGTTCATTTCTTACTTTTATTTGCAGTAGGGTTTGATACGTCAACAATCCATTTCTCTCAAGGGCAAACATCTCTTTCATGAACAAATGGAAGTTCATTGTGAGCACAGAGTACCACCTACACTTTGACATCAATAACAGTCATCAATAATAAAAAAACAAAAAAAAACTCCACCGTGGCCAGACGAATCATCTAAATTCAGATGTAGCCCTAGGTACAACTGTGGAAAGACGTGTAGTCATGAATAGAAATGCAGTGGATTTGGCGTTATTACAAGGAGACGAGTTGCGGAGCGGAGAATTGCGGAGCACTCGTGGTGATGAGGCTGAAATGGAGCCTGATCAAGGGATTCAGTGTCATTCAGCGCGGCCTCTATCGGACGTCACCGACGTCCTTCTGCCGCACAAAAGCCTGCCATTCAGCCCGAGCAACGCTAGCTTTGATCACACTCTACTTCAGGGATCGTTCAGGCTCATAGAGACCGCTGCCAAGAAGTAAAATCCGCTGCCCGCAATTTCTGGTCAAATATTGTGCATGATTCAATGGCACATCTAATGCATCTCGGCCTCATCTGTTGAACCAAAGACAGCTGGAAAGGTAGATGGGAGATATATTCAGCTTTTCTCTTAAGATCTCCACAAACTGTGTTGAAAACCCCCCTCAGGAGAATGCAAGTGGCTCATCTGTGACTAAAAGCATATTGTGTTTATCAATTTGAGAGTTTGAAGTCATAACTTCAATTGATCGTTTCGAGACAATTTTCTTTTATGCTCACCAAGGCTATTTTAAAATGTATTTTGTTTCTGAATTTTCAGCATCATTACTCCAGTCTTTAGTCACATGATCTTTCAGAAATCATTCTCTGATTTGCTGCTCAAGAAACATTTCTTATTAATATCGATGTTTAAAACAGGTACTGCTTAAAGGGTTAGTTCAGCCAAAAATGAAATTTCTGTCATTAATTCCTCACCCTCATGTCATTCTACACCCGCAAGATCTCCGTTCATCTTCAGAGGTTCAGAGGTACAAGTTCTTCGACCTTAACGTTATAAAAAAAACAACAACAAAATAACGACTTTTCAACAGTATCTAGGGATGGCCGATTCCAAAACACTGCTTCCAAGCTTTACGAATCTTTTGTTTCGAATCAGTGGTTCGGAGCACCAAAGTCATGTGATTTCAGTAAACAAGGCTTCGTTACATCATTAGTGTTTCCCAATTTCAATGTGACTGGCAGTTTGATATTCGAACCGATTGATTCGGTTAACACTAATCCTAATTTGCTCATTGTTTGATTATTATTTAAACCTGTTACTCATTTCATTGACTGGATCGGTGTTTTCAAAGGATTAGTTCAATGTAAAATGAAAATGATCCCTAGCTTTACTCCACCTCGAGCGATTTGTAAAGAAAAAACGACACGCCTATAGACTGCACAAGTACTACGTACGTGCATGACATCACCATTTTCACAGATCCGTGTTTTTGTAGTTCGCTGAAACAATAACAGTCTCGTTTTCAAAGGTTTGCCTTTTCAGGCCACCAAAACGGCGCAAACGAACGGCCGAAACATTTTTAGTTGAAAACGGTGTTGTGTAAATGGCCCCTTAGTTTAGTTGTTCTGTTCCTGTGTATTCTTTCTGAATTCTATATTAAGCGCTGCATTTAGATCCCTCACTCCTCATTTATTTCAACCAAACTGTGACAGCCAAAACAAGCACTTACATTAAAAAAAAAAAAAAAAAAAAAAAAACAGTTCTTTTTCAGCTGTGCGCTCGCGGCCACAGATATAGTAAGGTGTAATGTCAGAACGAAGTTCAGGAAATGTGAAATGCTTGGCAGAATAACACAATTAAAAATCAGTTCTACTGTCAGGGCCAGTTATTCACTAAACACCAGGTCAGCTGGACCGCAGGGAAGATCAGTGTGGACAGGCGTAGCAGAGGTTGCAATCAAGCGCACAGTAGACGAAGCCATGAAGTGAACAATAATGACCCAGTAATTATTGAGCAAGCTGTTTCTGGAAGGCCGTCGGAGACACACCGGCTGAGCACACACTACATTACCAGTCTGCCAGCAAACACTGATCCAAACAACCGACACTGTGCCAGTTTACTGATTATAGCAACTAATCATAATGCCACCTGACTATCCACGCTTCGCTTTATGATCCTAATGACCAGGGTGAGAGCGGTGTATAAAAATACCGGCACATACTGTTGTTTTGTGTGGACATCTGCGAGATTACTTCCTCAGACCTTTAAATCAAGTAAACAGAGGCGATATGCTGTACTGTTGATGCAAAGTTATCAGTTTCACCCCCTCCCTGTTGCAGATTTAATTTCCCGTTGATTATCCTTGCATGATAAATGGTGCAATAGGTCAATTAGTGAAATCTAGAATAAACAACCAAACCAAACAAGAAGCGATCTGCATATGTTTGGGTGGGCCAATCACACTAGGGAGTTAGTTACGCCTCATTAAAAATGCCATTTAAATGACTACGCCATGAATTTTCATAGTGCCTTTAAGTGTCCTTGGGTAAAATCAAGACATGACCAGCATTCTGGTAAAAACTTACCAGGATATTCAACTCGCCATGACAAATTGCTCATTTGCTGATGAGAACGTAGTTCATTAATCAGAACTCCCATGCATATCGCACAAAAGAACTGGCAAGGAACCGTTCTGATTTCCGAAAGCCAGGTTTTTGGAAACAAACGTGCGTTTGGGTAGTGGGTTACAAGCACTTTTGAGAAAGAACTCTTCAGTAAATTTGATGAAGTTACAGGCATTCATTTGAAAGTTTTGTTTGAGGCGCTTACTGAGCAAGTAAAATAATCAGTGCTCAATACTTCTGGACTGACAGAAATTGAAAGAAATTCTAGTGCTTTTTTAAGGTACACATGTTTATGTACAAATGCACTGTATACAGATGATCAAAAGTGACAGAAAATACATTTTTAATGTTACAAAGATTGTATAAAACTTTCTAAAATATTTTATTCCTTTGATCTTCATATTTATCATAGAATCCTGGAAAAAGAATCACAGTTTCCACAAAAATATTACATTGATAATAATTACAAACGTCTGCTTTGCCATCAATTGAATGAATTGCATGTTCTTCCGATTGGCTGGTTTTACACAATTTCCTAAAGCCAGGTTTTTGGATAGCAAAGTCATGTTTAGGTACATGGCTTTCTAGAACGAGCACTTTTGAGAAATAACTTTTCAATAAACTTGCCAAGTTAGTGGCATAAAAAAAAGTTTTTAGAATGGAATGTTTTTAGGTGCAGATTTTTTTTAGGTACAAAAGTTTGAGGTACAGACTTTTTTGAAAGAAAATAATGCTGGGACACATTAAATTGATCAAAAGTGACAGTAAAGACATTTCAAGGTCACAGTAGTGGCCGAAAGTGATGGTCGGGGGGATAAAAGTTTCTAATACCCCTCCAAGTTTATATTTAGATATGAGGGAAGAACAAAACACAAAAACACAAGAATCAAAATTATTAGGCAAAAAAGGCAAACTATACTTACAAGTTTTTTTTTACCATGCAAATTCCCTGGTCTTTTAAACTTTCTATTCATCAAATATCTGTTCCTTTTTTTTTGGCATATTAGAATCATTTCCGAAGGATGAGGTGACGCTTAAACATTTTGAACATTTTGAATTGTGCAAAACTATTTCACAATATCATCATCTACTTTCACAATACTTTCATTGTGAAACTTTTTTGATAAAAAAAAAAAAAAAAAATGCAACCTTGGTGAGCATAAAAGAGAGTTCTATTCTCTGCCAACATTTGCTCAAACAAAGAAAATCCACAGCGGCTTTGAGGTAACATCCAAATTCTAATATGTGGTTTACTATAAATAATATGATCAACAGACAAAATCTAAGTTAAATAAAGATTATAACAGCTTTGATGGAGGGACATTGTGTCTCTGAGGACAGACGTCTTCAGTCTTCACCTAATGGACTTTTTTTTTCTCACTCAGTGAGGGAGGAAGTTCAGAAGTGTCTTGCATTAGAAAACAGTCACTCAAGTCCTGTATGACTGACAAGCGTGAGGTAGAAGAGTGATCGATTTGTCTCAACAGACACGCCGAGAACAACTGAGAAGGACAAACGGACTCGAAACAGGTCGGGCAGTTTCAACACAAAATAAACTTGAGCCGAGGACAGCTATTGACGGCCCGAGAGAGGAGCTGTCGGACCCCGCGTGCGCGTCGAGATGAATGATTGCGTGTGCGAGCGTTTGACCTCTGTGGTGGAGGTCGAGCCGTGTGTTTGTGGTCCTCCGGTGCGCCTTCTGACAGGCTAATGAAAGAGAGGCAATCAGAGGAGTTCACCCCCCACAGACGGCCAGCGCAGCGGGCGCACATTACACCAGCTTCTCCTGATTAACCTCTTTAAAAGACCGGCCGCGGGACCACAACACCCCTCCCCGTCACCCTTTCCATCACGCCGTCTACGGCTCTTTTTTTTCCTAGCACAACATCCACATCCTACAAAAACTCTGTAAAACGTTATACAAACTTCATTTTCTGCATGCAAACTTTTACACTCAAGTCAAACTGTGATGCTTGAGTCACGAGCAAATGACTTAAGACTTTATAGACTCGTGAACATGCAAGTCTTTAGGTTTGCAATGAGAAATGTTTCCCCTGATTTATTAAATCTGATAAAAAGCAGTCTCTCTGTTATTATTATTATTGTTATTTATTATTATTATTATTATTAATAAAATATTATTATTTATTATTATTTATTATTATTATTATTATTATTATTATTTATTATTATTATTATTATTATTATTATTATTAAGTATTATTATTATTAATTATTATTATTATTATTATTATTATTATTAATTATTATTAATTATTATTATTATTATTATTATTATTTATTAATTATTATTATTTATTGTTGGTTGACTTATAATAAACAGATTCAGGTAACACCTTCAATAATATTGTTTAGATAAGAATGCCTTCATTAATAGAAAATTAGTCAAAATCATGCATTCATAAAAATATATAAACGTAATTAATTATATGGTTTGTTAAAACTAACGTGCAGCATTCAGTAAAAAAAAATAAAAATACATCTTAACTTAAAGGGTTAGTTCACCCAAAAATGAAATTTCTTACACCCGTAAGATCTCCGTTCATCTTCAGAACACAAATGAAGATATTTTTATCTATATTTATCTACTATTGACAGCAAGATAATGAACACTTTCAGAAAGATACTAAAACATATTTAAAACAGCTCATGTGAGTACAGTGGGTCAACCTTAATGTTATAAAGCGACGACCAAAAACACAAAATAATGACCATTTAAAAAATGAATCATTTGTTTCGAATCAGCGGTTCGGGTCACGTGACTTCAGTAAACGAGGCTTCGTTACATCATAAGCGATTCGCAATTTCAATAGTTCACGTGACTTTGGCAGTTTGATGCACGAACTGAACCACTCGACCAAATTTTCCAGTTTACGTTATCGTCTGGGATAATGTCAGCTTTCACCGAACCGAACCAACACTGTTAGGGAAAGATTTACTGCACATGAAAGGAAAGTAATGGAGTTCCTTCCACCATACTCCCCATTCCTGAATCCGATAGAAGAGTTTTTTTTTTTTTTTTTCAGCATGGAGGTGGAAAGTATATCACCATCAACCACAAAATCAAAAGTCTCTGTTAGATGCCATGAACGAAGCTTGAACATCACAGCGTGATTTCTAATGCAAGGGAAAACATCAGATGTGATGTTGATGACAATCTTAGGCCGGATCAACAGGAGCGATGTTTACATGTTACAATTTTATATCAAATAAATGTTCTGTTGGAATCTGTTTGTGTGTAATACAGCACTGACTCCTCCCAGTAAATCTTCACCTACAGTAAGCTGTTACTTTTTTGTATAGTACAGTAAGAAAATTTCCACACTTGACTGCCAAAAATATCTAAACATTTGGACCACTATAGCTCACGGGATGACAAAAACACTTTCTATTTTAGTGGCATTGGCCATTTTTTGACATAATAACAAGCTTTTGAAACACGAATTCAATGTTTTGGGAGAGTAACTACATTTTGCAGACATGCAATAAAGTTCAGACAGTTTAGACAATGTTAAGCCTGTTTCAAAAAATGTGCCAAAGAGAAAAATTATAAACTTTTTATAAAGTTATTGAAAAGCATATTCAAAGTACGCTACTTTTGTCTGTAAGTATTTTATGGCCACCTGAATTTATTTGATTAAAAATACAGTAAAAAATTGTGATATAGCAAATATTTAAATGTTTTCTATTTTAATATATTTAAAAGTTTTTTTCATATTAAAATGAGAATATATTTCTCAGCATCATTACTCCAGTCTCCAGTGTCACACGATCCTTCACAAATCATTCCATATGCTGATGTGATACGCAAGAAACATTAATCGTTATCACCAACGTTGAAACATCAAAATAATGCCATTTATTTGAATCTTTTGTAAAATGTCATTACTGCCTGTTGAATAAAAGAATTTAAAAAAAATCTTACTAAAGGTTAGTCGTGGCATAGTGGTGAGGGAGTCGGGCTTGATATCAGAAGGTTGTTGGTTCGATTCCCACGCCGGCAGGAATTGAAAGTGGGGATTGTGGATAAACAGCACTCTCTCCACCTTTGATACCATGACTAAAGTGCCCTTGAGCAAGACATCTAACCCCTAATTGCTCCCCTTGTAAGTCGCTTTGGATAAAAGCGTCTACTAAATGATGAAAAATGCAAATGTACTAACCACAAACTTTTGAACTGTAGTGTATGAGCTACTTTTTGTTAGTCAAGTTTAGTGTAGTTAATTACTATGAATGAGAACTGTGGTTGAATTTCTTTAAGTGATGAAATACTGCTTCTAAGTAGCTTCCCCAACACTGCAAACCATCCAACTAGCGAGGAGTTGCCTGTTTTTGGCGCCCAGAGTTGGCTGAATTGGGCTGCGTATGAGTTTCTGACGGCGGCGCTAGCATGTGGTGAGTAGGAGTGGTGAGATCAGCCCAGTGCCAGACACAAACTCGCCAAAACACAACCAAACTTCTCAGGGTGCACATGGTCCAACTGAAAGAACTTCAGTTTGGTTGTGTGGTTAACAACTCATTTGCAAAACATGCTAATTAACATTCCTTCATTATTGATTAGTTCTCTGTTTATTTGTCACATAAATCGAATTGCTCAGTCTGTGTACATTTATCTACACTACCAGTTAAAAGCATGAACAATGTTTATCATGAACTTCAAATCAATTTGATGCAAAGGCTTATATGTAAAAGCTTTGATTTGTTATTTCATTTTTTTATTCCCACTGACCAATCAGTTGATTATTCCGATCACTTTTTCATCTTTTGCGTTCAGCGGAAGAAAGAAAGTCGTACAGGTTTGGAATGATTTCTTTTTTGAAATTTGTGGTTCCATGAAGAACATTTCACATCAATGGAACTTTGTCAAATATATATATATTTATATACAGTTTATTTATTATGAACTGTTCATTGAATGGTTCTGTTTGGAGCCAAACGATTGCTTAAAACAGTTGTGGTTCGTAGCCCATGACCTTCAGGTTACAAGTCCGACTCTCTAACCAATAGGCTAAAACTGCCCACAAATATTTTACATATGTACCTAAACGTGGCAAAAAAGGCAAACAATACCTATAAGTTTTATTTTACTATGCAAATTTTGTGTTCTTTTTAACTTTATATTCATCAAATAATCCTGGTAAAAGAGATTTTTGAAGAGTGTGCGCTAGAACCAGAGATGGTCTTTATTTTTGGGAGATACGAGGTTCTGCACCATTGGAGAAAGTGTAATAATTAACTTGGATCACGTGCGCCTTAATAGCCATTAATCGCATTACAGTCCTGTTTGCGCATTAAATAGAAATGAATTAGAAGAACTGAATCAAATACTGTAAAAAAGTAAAAAAAAAAAAAAAAAAAGTAAATTACCTAGTTGCCGTAAAATTTTGAGTTCATTGAAATTTTAAAAAATGAGTTAATACAATGAAGGCGATTGGTTTAATCAACAGAAACTCGCAATATGATGTTATCTGACCACATTAATTATACAAGTTGATTTGATAAAAGAAAAAAGAAAATTACCTAGTTGCCGTAAAATTTTGAGTTCATTGAAATTTAAAAAAATGAGTTAATGCAATGAAGGCGATTGGTTTAATCAACAAAAAGTCGAAATATGATGTTATCTGACCACATTAATTATATAAGTTGATTTGATAAAAAAAAATGTTGTGATAATAATGTGTACCTGTTGCACAATTGTCCATGACTAATAAAAGAGCATTATTTTCAGTGTAAACTCTAAACGTAGGTTGAATGTTTAAGAGGAAACATTGAATATTATCCGATGGGCTGTCGATTCATTAAGTAAAAAAACATTTTCAAACATAATCAGCTTGTTTAGCGTAGTAAAGCCTCTCCTCCATCGGCATCCATTTAAAAAAATCTCCATCCCCGTGTACCACAGCTTTGTTTGGTAACCTTGCAGGCTTCATTCAAGTGGCTTTGTTAGATGCCAGGGGAATGAAAGAGTGAACCTGGAAATATAGAAAAACGGTAGAGAACAAAAATAATGAAGTGGTCCTGAAATGCAATGTTTAAAGCATTTTTAACCAATCAACTTTCAGCTTTGCAGCCATACTCCTCTCGGAACCCAAAGACTTGTGTTTTCCCATCTGATCGTCTTCGAAACTTCAACTTCTTGATTCATGAAAGCATTCTTGCCAAACTCTTTCACTTTCGTCCATCCAAGAATTTCACTTCAAGCAGCGCAATACGAGATCCAGCCCACACCCGAGATACAACTGCAAGCTTCTTTTCTAACTTTAATTAGCAGAAGTTTTTACT
>CM074312.1:6495095-6600095 GCA_037194245.1 Opsariichthys bidens
GGGTACACCTTTACACAGTAAAACCCCCAGAGTTAAATCAACTCTGCTCAGATCACATTTGGTCCCTCTCTAAATAGTGTTAAAGTAACACTCTTGAGAGATTGAATGTCTTTTATCTTCAGTTGATTTCATCTAAGACTGTGGCTGAAGTCAGTTGTAGTTCTTGTGTTTCTCTATTCTTCAGTGATTCTGCTTGTTAACAGCAGGTGTTCATCAATAATGTTCAATCATCGGTTAATTAATTGCTTAATTATCTCATTAACTTCAACTCTGCTTCAGTGTTACTTTAACACTATTTAGAGAGGGACCAAATGTTATCTGAGCAGAGTTGATTTAACTCTGGGGTTTTTACTGTGTATCGTAATTTTTCAAAGCAGAGGGCACTCCATCGCTCTCAATGAGAAACCTTTGGCGTCATACACAGACACATTGACCTTGGGAATTTTATTGTCATGATACAATTTTATATTGGGTTATAATTCTGCCATTAGGACATGTTGGGGTTTGATTTAATCAGCCAGCATTACTTTTTTTTTTTACATTATTTTGACACGTTTGAACAGGTAACCCAAACCCACCCCTAAAATCCACCCATTTTTTTTTTTTTTTAAGATTTATTTTTTGGTGATTTTGGCCTTTGTTGTGATAGGATAGTACAGAGTGGACAGGAAGCGAGGTGTGAGAGAGGGGAATGGCATCTGGAAAGGTTCGTGAGCCAGGACTCGAACTCGGGTTGGCATGCTGCCCACGAGGCTATCGGCGCCAACTAAACTTATCCATTTGTGAATTATATAACATAAAACACAGGATATAGTAGCTAGATATGACTGCAGGCCCAATTTATTCAAAAAGTACAAATATTCCAAGTGTTTTCCAATCGACGGCTGATTTGTGTGAAAAGACAGCCTTTCCATTCGCTGTAAATGCACACATTCAACAACTGCTGCCCGAAGAAGCATAACATCAGCTTTGACAGTGAAATGGCATTGGCTCTCGGGATCATTTCATCGATTAAAACACGAAAAATCCACTCTGTTCTTCTTAAAGATATCATATGGCTTCGGAAGACTTGAAATGCAACATGAGTTATTTGTAATACTTTTATGCTATTTTTGGTCCGATTTTGCAATAAATACCTGTGACTTACATTTACATTTAGTCATTTAGCAGACGCTTTTATCCAAAGCGACTTACAAGTGAGGAAAACAAACAAGCGATACTTCATGAATTGGCAAATAGCACAGGAAGTGCTCACAATACAAGTTTCATACATTGCTCAGTACCATAAGCTAGAGTAGGAAGGGAAAAGGGAAGGAAAGGTTTTTTTTTTTTTTTTTTTTATGAGGGGATCAAGTGTTCACAAAAGAGATGAGTTTTCTGTCTCTTGAATATTGCCAAGGATTCTGCGTTCCTGATGAAGGTAGGGAGATCATTCCACCAGCAGGGAGCAGTGAAGGAGAAGGTTCTGGAGAGTGATTTTGTGCCTCTCTGTGACGGGACCAGAAGCCTTCGTTCCTTTAGTGATCGCAGGCTTCTGGTGGAGACTTTTTATACTTGCATGTTTTATATTGTCGGGAAGTGAGTAGGTTTAGGGTAGGAGTGGGGTTCGGTGTTCCAACACTTAAACGTATAAATATTTATAAAATCATTTCTACTTTTACAAATGCAAATAATTAAATGCGTCTTAATATGACGCATAACGCAAACAACTGAAAGCAATGGAGTATCCAGCGCATTAAAAAACGTAAACGTGCCTGACCAAACGTAAATATGTAATGATGTGGAAGAACATTTTGGTTCCTCTGACCCAATCAAAACCCATTGAAGTTTTAGCCTTCTAATTTATAATAAACTACACTTGTCTCTGAAATCCAATAAAGAAACTGCGAGAATATGTTCGACAAAACCAAAAAATACCCACCCACTTTCAACCACAGACATCTTTCCAACCAGCCATTACCAGACAAACACACCACTAACCAAACTAATACCACGAGCACAGTCAACAGGCAACCTACAGTACATAACCGCACACGGGCACCACCAGCCCTCCTAACTGACAGGACTGTGTGTCATTACACAAGTTCATTTCTGCTTAAATGCACAGCTCAGTTCACTTCCCCTCTGCCACGCGGAGTAATTATGCGTAATGACATGCTAATGGTGCGCTGGTACACCGCCGATGCCTGTGCTATCAGTAATCACTCACTGTCAGCGGAGGTCAAATATTTGCAAGTAAGCAGCTTAAAGGCGCCTAAGTTAATTTCACGGCTGAAACTGAAAAAATGTAAGAGAGACCTCTAATAAGGTGTTTGCGGTTACAGTGATTGTGTAATGTGCAAGTGCTCAGAGGTCTATGATTCCATCAGCCATCTTTCAGAGAAATGTTGTCTTCTTAATGTCAGTCTCAGATGGCATGGCCATTGATATTGTACACATCCATTTTAATATGATTGGCTAGTTTTGCATAAGGTCCGGGAGTGAAGGTGCATACGGATTTTTTCATAAGCTTGTGTTTTCAGGGTTATAGTGAGCACTTCTGAGCCTGGATGACAGTCATCGCTGGATCGAAAGGTTTGCAGCAGTGTTTTTTTTTTTTTTCACAGTTTCGTTTAGGACACTTAGGGACAGATTTACTTACCAGGACAAAGACCGCAATCTCATAAAACAGATGTGCGGTTCTGATGTGGGTGCGTTTACATGGCAATGGAAAAGTTTTTCATTCCCCATTCACACGGATCCACAAAAATGACTAAAACCGCTGCATTATTCATGCCAGGCCAGTAGTTGGCGATGTGTGTAAGGAAAAACTATGCACCTTTAGACGAAAAATGACACAGACACATACTAGATACACATAGACTAAACACACAAGTGCATGACATCCCGATTTTCACAGATTTGTGTAGTTCTCGTTTTCAAAAGTTTGCGTGTCCAGACCCCCAAAATGTCGTTGTGTAAATCAACGGCTGAAACGCTTTCTGTTTTTAGTTAAAAATGGTGACGTGTAGACGCCCCCTTTACTCACAATGTGTAAATTAAAGAACAAATGCAGCCAGCTCATTTCCATAATGACCAAGAAAATTTACCTGTAATTAGCGTAGGGTCACAGCAAATAAAAATAAATAATGGCCATTAAATATTTTTTGGGCAAGACTTCTGCAAACGTTAATAAATCATGTTGAATGATTCATTCAACGACTCTCCTCACATAAATTTTGCACAAAAATACACCTTTTTTCTTTAGAAAATCTTAATAGCACAAGAATGTGTTGGAAAAAAGAGGGTAAATCTGTAAATCTAGCCCAATGTACTTATCAAACTGGACATGAACGAATCGAATATTCCGCTGAATCTTCAAATATGGCGAATTTTGCCAATCCCCACAACTAGATCTAGAATGGTTATGTTTAATAGCATAATCATTTTTTTTTTTTTTTGGAATAAAATATCAAAAACTTCTTTGTCTTGCTAAAACTAATTTCATAGCATTACTTTTCTAATAATTCAACAGACCAGAGTCAATTATTTTACTTATACTGTGGTAACCACAACCCCAAGCCATTGTTCACTTTTTGTCAGGTTCTTAACAGCCTCTTTTGTAGGACTAGTTTCAGTAACTTGTCATTGCTACATATTTTACGTGTATTTACTATAGTAATAACTAGAAATGATGCTTAATTACATGCAATTAACCCTAAACCAAACCCTCATCCCAACGCTAACCCTATAGTAAGTACATGTAGTTAATAGTCATTACTGAGTACTTAAATGTATAATTACACTGTAATACTGACACCTTAAAATAAAGTGTAACCCTAACTCATCTAATCCTAACACTTGTTCACACAGAACAAAAACGCGAGATGCAAGTACGTAGAAAAAAAAAAAGAGGCGTTTTTTTTTTTTTTTTTTTGTCGAACTTAACTTGAGCGTAACATATTTTGAACGCTGCGTCACGTGCGAGGTGCTGCAAAAGACGTGAGACGCGAGCGCAACGGATAGAGACATCCGTGTAGAGTGTTTACATTGAAAATAATGGAAAAGTGCATTGGGTGGAAAGCCTTTTTTTTTAAAGGTCTTAATGTTTTCTTGAAGTTTCCTTTCAATTTATTTTACATAGAAAGAAGTTGAAATTCCATCTATCACACTATTTCCACACAACCATTTGTGAAAACTGTTTGAATTTTTTTTTTTTTTCCCAAAAATGGTCTTTTACTGTAGTATCATCGAATTCTGATTTACACATGACTGAAATACACCACAGCCTCTCCCTTTCTAAATGGGCGGATATCAACCAGAAAAGGCTGTGAAGTGCAAAAGACTTGCTGATAGTCAAAAGTGTCTCCACAGAAATACAATCACATCCACAATCAATGCAATCAAAAGGTTTACTAAAGGCAGCAATCTTGCAACAAAAAAAAAAAAAAACACTGGTGTATGTCAAAACCACAAAAACAGCATGAGTTTAGTGTAAATGTTATTAAAGATATACTTGTGTTCTAAATGTCGGAAAAGTGATCTAATTAAGGTGAAAAGGTTGTGTGGTCTCTAACAGTTGCATTGTGGGTAAGTCTTCAGATATGATGGACATCTGGACAGAACAGACAGTGGAGAACTTTCAATTATGAAACAGTGCCTCGGCTCTGAAAACCAGGCCAGCACTAGAATCACGAGAGAATTGTAGTTTTTCTGTTCTCTCCAAGGTCCAACAGAGCAGTAAACAAAGACAAACATGGCCAGAGAGAAAGGCGGGCAAACAAACACCGCACACACACACACACATATATTTTATAGTCAGTGTAGACTGCTGGCTGTCTCCCAGACACAATGTCCTTTGGTAAAATCTAAACAGGCTGGGGAAAAAATAAAAAAAAAACACAATGTTGTTCTGTTCTCCTTTATTTCTCCTCTATAAAAGCTTCCATTGTCTTTCAAATATCCTTCAGTTCAACTCGATGGCAATTAAGAAAAGTGATTCTTGATCTGAAAATGTGAAGTAAAAACTACAGTATGTTCTACGCAAATACATTAAACCTAAAAAGGCATACAATCGTCAGATATGGGGGAGAGAAAATTGCCCAAAATAAACCAATTAATGGTGTTCTCTTAAAAGAGGGAAATTGGGTGGCTATCTTCACTGAAGCAGACGTCCAAGGTCAGAATCCTGTGAAACAAAACCCTACATCTTAACTTAGGCTTGCAGAAATGTGACTTCTTTAATGGATCATTGAATTCAAGAACGAATACTTTAAAAGCCAGAAAATAGAATTTGGCCTCTCAATGAAATCAATCTGCTGGAGAATTTAAAGGAAGTTTTCAGGTTTAAACGCAGTTAGAACTGCACACGGATGAATGAATGAACGAATGACTGAATGCAGTATATACGCTCTTTGTTATATTGCAGCCATTTGCTAAAATCATTTAAGTTCGTTTTTTTCCTCATTAATGTACACACAGCACTCCATATTGATGGAATTCCTGACATTTTTGCAGATTTATTAAAAAAGAAAAACTGAAAAATCACATGGTCCTAAGTATTCAGACTCTTTGCTCAGTATTTAGTAGAAGCACCTTTTGATCTAATGCAGCCATGAGTCTTTTTGGGAAAGATGCAACAAGTTTTTCAAACCTGGATTTGGGGATCCTCTGCAATTCCTCCTTGCAGATCCTCTCCAGTTCTGTCAGGTTGGATGGTAAACATTGGTGGACAGCCATTTTTAGGTCTCTCCAGAGATGCTCAATTGGGTTTAAGTCAGGGCTCTGGCTGGGCCATTCAAGAACAGTCACGGAGTTGTTGTGAAGCCACTCCTTCGTTATTTTAGCTGTGCTTAGCGTCATTGTCTTGTTGGAAGGTAAACCTTCGGCCCAGTCTGAGGTTCTGAGCACTCTGGAGAAGGTTTTCGTCCAGGATATCCCTGTACTTGGCCGGATTCATCTTTCCCTCGATTGTAACCAGTCGTCCTGTCCCCACAGCATGATGCTGCCACCACCATGCTTCACTGTTGGGACTGTATTGGACAGGTGATGAGCAGTGCCTGGTTTTCTCCACACATACCACTTATAATTAAGGCCATAAAGTTCTATCTTGGTCTCATCAGACCAGAGAAACGTATTTCTCCCCATCTTGGAGTCCTTCAGGTGTTTTTTTTTTTAGCAAACTCCATGTGGCCTTTCATGTGTCTTGCACTGAGGAGACACTTCCGTCAGGCCACTCTGCCATAAATCCCTGACTGGTGGAGGTCTGCAGTGATGGTTGACTTTCTACAACTTTCTCCCATCTCCTGACTGAATCTCTGGAGCTCAGCCACAGTGATCTTTGGGTTCTTCTGTACCTTTCTCACCAAGGCTCTTCTCCCCCGATAGCTCAGTTTGGCCGAACGGCCAGCTCTAGGAAGGGTTCTGGTCGCCTCAAATGTCTTCCATTTAAGGATTATGGAGGCCACTGTGCTCTTAGGAACCTTAAGTGCAGCAGAAAGTTTTTTTGTAACCTTGGCAAGATCTGTGCCTTGCCACAATTCTGTCTGTTCAGGCAGTTCCTTTGACCTCATGATTCTCATTTGCTCTGACATGCACTGTGAGCTGTAAGGTCTTATATAGACAGGTGTGTGGCTTTCCTAATCAAGTCCAATCAGTATAATCAAACACAGCTGGACTCAAATGAAGGTGTAGAACCATCTCAAGGATGATCAGAAGAAATGGACAGCACCTGAGTTCAATATATGAGTGTCACAGCAAAGGATCTGAATACTCAGGACCATGTGATATTTCAGTTTTTCTTTTTTAATAAATCTGCAAAAATGTCAGGACTTCTGGTTGTTTCTGTCAATATGGAGTGCTGTGTGTACATTAAAGAGAGAAAAAAATGAACTTAAATGATTCCAGCAAATGGTTGCAATATAACAAAAAATGAACAATTTAAGGGGTCTGAATAGTTTCCGTACTTACTGTGTATATATATATATGTAAATATTGCTGTACTGAACCTGGAAAATTCTTTAAATGGCACAAAAATCTGACCTCCCTCCTCATTCAAAAACTAGAACAGTGATCAAAACTTTAATTATCACCACAAAATTTGATGTTTTACTTGTGTGATGAAAGACGATTATTGACTGGAATATGATGCCTTGTGTCTACAGTTTCTGCCCTAACAGGAGATAAGAAAACACACCAAATAACATTTACTGAGAGAGAATACATGAAATATAAGGAAATACAGCAAAAAGAATTATTTAGTGGGGAAACTTTCACACACACACTCACAGACATGTATATATAAAATCTTCAAAGACACTCACAAAGAAAACCACTATGAATACAAACTTTTAATTGGATATGTGGCGCTGCTTCTTAAAATATTCAGACTTGGTAAAAGAATGTAAATCAGAGGAATGATTCTGCTTTTTCTGCTTTTGTGCTCACACTTAGATTCAAAGAGATGGATTTCTAAGTGCTGAGAATGCCTTTGTTTTCACAGGCACTATTTTAGACATTATTGAAGCTTTGAGGTCCTTTTGAAACTGTGTGATCCATTAATTTAAGTGAAAACGAGAAAATAAAAAACATAAATAATAAAACATATGCACTCTACTATACTGTTTCATGATCTCTTGGCAAAAACCATAAAGGCAAATTATACTTATATAGTTCTTGTTCTAGTGAGCAAAAAATAAAATACTATAAAACTGTAATAATAATAAATAATAGTAATGAGTAGTACTAGTAGTAGTAGTAACAATAATAAATATTTTTGTATTTTGTATTATCTGTGTTATTATTATCATGGTTGTGCTGCTTAGTATTTCTATGGAATTTTTTTTAAGGATTCCTCGATGAATAGAACATTTAAATTTACAGCATTTAATTGAACAGCATTTACTGACACTTTGTGATGAATTTAATGCTTGCTAAAGAAAACTGAAATACTTAAAAACAATAATAAAAAAATACTGACCCCAAACTTGAATATTATATTATATATTACATTATATAATATTACATTACATTGCATTATATTACATGATATAATATTACACTATATTATATTACTCTATATTATATAAAAAGTATATTATATTATACTTTTTCTCAAGAAACTGTGAGTGGTATTTTGGGTAGTTTCCAGGGCTTTGCTATGTGGGTGTTAAGGTTATAGGTGGTTACTAGGGCGTTGCTATGATGTTCTAAACGGGTTTGTGTTTTTCTGTTCCCATACAGCTTGACTCCGTTCTTTGATGCAAGTCTTTCTGGCCCACTTTTATTTTCCAAAGTCCAACAATTACAAGTTTGACCACTCAGAAATGTAGAAGCACACCTCTTCTCACAGCTTTCGTTTGTGTATGCACAACAAACATTGGACAAGCGTGAAACGTTTAATTCTGATTTGAACAAACCAACCACTCAGTAAGAGCGAGCAATACTTGCGTGTCTTAGAAAAAGATATACATGTTTAACATATCACACTTGGAATGAAATCAAATGCTAGGACAAGCAACCTTGACACTTCACAAGACCGATCTGCTTGGAATATCTCCATCTCACTTTGCTTTCTACATCTCCAGCCGCAATGACCTCGACCGGACCTGGCCTTCCCCTCCGACGGTATCCTTCGAGTGGGTCGTGCCGAGGCCCGGCGGGGTTTCCTACCAACACTAGCCTCCTACTTGCTGTGGAGTCTTCCTTGGACATAAACGCTTAGGATGAAAAGGTCGATTCCTCGGCTCTGAATACACGATGGCCTGGTTTCCCTCCCTGGTTGCCGGAGCAGAAACACAGTGATCCATGCAGCAGACAAGCATCTGGTTGAAGCAAAACGAGTGGAGCGGATCCAGCCCGAGGGTCTGTCTTATACCGGTCCATCATCGAAGTGGACGGCTGTAGAGTTTGATCACGGGCCCGTATGGCATGCAAAGCTACAACATCAACACACAGATGCTTAAGAGGGTGAAAAGGAGAGTTATTCAGAGCAGAAGCCGAGAAATCCATCAGAGGTGATTGGAAGGTGGGTGGGAGGAGGGGTGCATGTAGGTGGTACACATACACACACAGGAATTAGTTTAACATGTACACACACACACACACCATACGCTAACAAATCGTACTTTAAAAAGGAGAACTTAACAGCACTGGATGTAGTGTAAGAAATGCTAGTCAATTTACAGTAAAATAAACTGGATTTTTAATTGTATGTTACCCTACCACAATAAGAGATACAGTAAATCTGAAAATTAAACATTTTTGAAACTTATGCAATAACATTAATAAATGCAATGACTAATAAAATATGGAGAGAAAAAGAAAACTATATATATATATATATATATATATATATATATATATATATATAATATTTATTATTATTACATTTAAATATATATATATATATATATATATATATTTTTTTTTTTTTTTTTTTTTTTTTTTAATGTACCAATCTTGGTTAATTTCAATTTCTACATATCATTGTTTAAAGGTTTGGGGTCAGCATTTTTTTAAAGAAATTAATACTTTTATTCAGCATTAAATTCATTAAAAGTGATGTTACAAAAGATTTATATTTCAAATAAAAGCTGTTCCATGTCATGTTTGCTGTATTCAGTATTAATAAGAAGAAATGTTTCTTGAGCAGCAAATCAGAATGATTTCTGAAGGATCATGTGACACTGAAGACTGGAGTAATGATGCTGAAAACACAACTTTAGCTTTACATCACAGGAATAAAGAACATAGAAAACAGTTCTTTTAAATTGTAATAATAGTTCACAATATTTTTTGCTTTTACTGTATTTTTGATCAAATAAATGCAGCCTTGGTGAGCAGAAAAGACACTGACATGACACCAATCTCAAAGTTTTGATGGGCAGTGAACTAAAATAATATTTTGTATAAATTCACAATAGTTTGCCAGGTCTTCTTAGGTAAAAGGAAAACCTACTTAAAAGGGTTGTTCCGCATTATTAAGTCACAGTTCTCATGAAATATGAGGAGGAAGAAAGATCTTTCTGAAGATGAAAAGCATGAAATGGTGCAATGTCTTGCAAAAAGCATAAAAACAACTAATATTTTGCAAAAAATGAATATGCATTGAGAAGAATCTTTTTTCCTTCCCATCTTAATTTATCTACATTTGACAGCAAAATGGCTGCCCGGGTGTGTGTATGTCTCACTAGTGTGTGTGTAATTTAGATGGGTTACATCCAGAGGACAAAGTCATATGGGTCACCGTACTTGGCCTACACATGCCACTTTCATTTTAAACTTAAATACAGTCACCTAAATAATATCCTTATGTAAGTCAAGCTTTACAGTGATAAACCGAAAAATAAGGATTCAATGATGCAAAGTTCAATTCAGCTGTAAAACAGTCCTACAAAAAGACAACAGTGAACAGTCATTACTTCGTTGAAATCAGTTCAGTTCAATAACTGTGTAAAGTTTAGTATTCTAAATTCACAATTGCAAGAAAAAGTCAGTATTGCAAGTTTATTTCCCAATTCTGACTTTATAACTTGCGATTTTGAGTTTAAATCTCAAGAGTTTAGATCTCACAATTCTGACTTTTCTCAATATTTTCAGTTTATATCTCATAATTCTGACTTTTCTCAATATTGCGAGTTTATATCTCATAATTCTGACTTTTCTCAATATTGTGAGTTTATATCTCATAATTCTGACTTTTCTCAATATTGTGAGTTTATATCTCATAATTCTGACTTTTCTCAATATTTTCAGTTTATATCTCATAATTCTGACTTTTCTCAATATTGCGAGTTTATATCTCATAATTCTGACTTTTCTCAATATTGTGAGTTTATATCTCATAATTCTGACTTTTCTCAATATTGTGAGTTTATATCTCATAATTCTGACTTTTCTCAATATTACGAGTTTATATCTCATAATTCTGACTTTTCTCAATATTGTGAGTTTATATCTCATAATTCTGACTTTTCTCAATATTGTGAGTTTATATCTCATAATTCTGACTTTTCTCAATATTGTGAGTTTATATCTCATAATTCTGACTTTTCCCAATATTGTGAGTTTATATCTCATAATTCTGACTTTTCCCAATATTGTGAGTTTATATCTCATAATTCTGACTTTTCTCAATATTCTGAGTTTATATCTCATAATTCTGACTTTTCTCAATATTGTGAGTTTATATCTCATAATTCTGACTTTTCTCAATATTGTGAGTTTATATCTCATAATTCTGATTTTTCTCAATATTCTGAGTTTATATCTCATAATTCTGACTTTTCTCAATATTGTGAGTTTATATCTCATAATTCTGACTTTTCTCAATATTGTGAGTTTATTTCTCATAATTCTGACTTTTCTCAATATTGTGAGTTTATATCTCATAATTCTGGCTTTTCTCAATATTGTGAGTTTATATCTCATAATTCTGACTTTTCTCAATATTACGAGTTTATGTCTCATAATTCTGACTTTTCTCAATATTGTGAGTTTATATCTCATAATTCTGACTTTTCTCAATATTACGAGTTTATGTCTCATAATTCTGACTTTTCTCAATATTGTGAGTTTATATCTCATAATTCTGACTTTTCTCAATATTTTCAGTTTATATCTCATAATTCTGACTTTTCTCAATATTGTGAGTTTATATCTCATAATTCTGACTTTTCTCAATATTCTGAGTTTATATCTCATAATTCTGATTTTTCTCAATATTCTGAGTTTATATCTCATAATTCTGACTTTTCTCAATATTGTGAGTTTATATCTCATAATTCTGACTTTTCTCAATATTGTGAGTTTATTTCTCATAATTCTGACTTTTCTCAATATTGTGAGTTTATATCTCATAATTCTGGCTTTTCTCAATATTCTGAGTTTATATCTCATAATTCTGACTTTTCTCAATATTGTGAGTTTATATCTCATCATTCTGACTTTTCTCAATATTCTGAGTTTATATCTCATAATTTTGACTTTTCTCAATATTGTGAGTTTATATCTCATAATTCTGACTTTTCCCAATATTGTGAGTTTATATCTCATAAATCTGACTTTTCTCAATATTACGAGTTTATATCCCATAATTCTGACTTTATAACTCACAGCTGAAACTTTAGATCACACAATTCAGTCAGAATTGTGAGATAAAAACTCTCAATGACCTTTTTTGTGTTTGTTTCACACTTATTAGTATTCCAAAGTATCCTAAAGTATTTAGATGAAGTTACTAACCTTGAGTAATGTAACGAAATACGTTACAAATGACTTTTTAAAGCATGAATTTTGTAATCTGTAGTGAAATACATTTTAAAAGTAACCTACCCAGCCCTGCTTGTCCATGTAAAGTTGCTATTATTACATGTTTCAGCCATATTTGAGGTCGATGAATGATAGCGAAGCGTTTGGATGTCCTGTCTGACGCACCGTCAACTACCACATAGACCAGCTTGTAAAATGTTTGGACGACTACGCCTCTTCTCATGGACCAATAGTTAGTCCACGATTAGCCGTACTATTAGTTTTAATTCAACAGAAAACAAAGTTTTCAAAAAAAGGATTCACAGCAATAAAACCAGGCCACTGATTGAATAACCAAGGCGTGTAGAAAGCATGCAAAATAACACACGAAGCTGAAAGAAAACGTCCTGCCAGGCAGAAACAGATGGAATATGGATCTATAGAACAAGAAGGTGAGAAAAAAAAATCTGCGAGAATCCGCACAAGGACGGGCGTCGACGGCGTGTGTCTCCGAGACGAGAGAAAGTCGATGCCATTGCTCGTCTCGGATGCCCGTTTGCACATTTGGGGTTGATCCCTTATAAATACAAAGGAAACAAAAGCACATCATTGACTCGAACGATCCCTGGACGCCTACAGGCTACAGCTGTAGACCAAGGAGCATTTCAATAAAGCGTTAATCCCTCAGCATGAGTCTGAAGCTGTGACTGCAGATTTGATGATAATGCCATGTATTGTTCTAGCATCACTTTCAAATCTTCTATTTATTTTATTCATTATCTCTTTCATTTACTACCTTGGGAAACTGGCAAGAATATTGCTAATTATGAATTTTAATAGGATTAGCGGATCTGTTGCCATCATCTCTTCGGAGTATTGTGCAGCCTAATTCATTCAGCAGAGAGACGATTAATCAAGCGATGTGACTTGTGAGTGTTCTGCTTCATAAAGTTTCTCAGAATTCATAGCCCGGCTCATTTTATTGCAATATTGTCGTTTGCGAACCTGCGGTGAAATGCATGATATGAAACGCCATTAGATGCGAGTTCGACCTTCACATCTGCCGGTGAGCAAACTCTCGTTCGGAGTAATTAATATTTTACAGCAGCTCTGAGAAGTTGGGCCGCTTTATCAGCTCCGATAGCATCTTTTAACGTACAGACGCTCTTTGTAAGAGATGCAGCTCTTTATCTAATGGATCTGTATGCGTTGCAGACAAATGAAATAGATATAGGTAAGAAGGTGTACAAAGTCACAGGTAAGATGTACTTGAACGGATATCGCATTCTAACTTCTCAGCAGAACAATGTTAATCTCTGAAAATACATGCTAGGGTATTACAGCAACCCTTACAAAAATGCTTTATTTTGCCATTGATTTGCATCTAAATACATTTTTTTTTTAAATAATAATAGTAATAATCTTTACTTGTCATGTGAAAAAAATATATGTTTAAAAAAATGTAAAAAAAAAATGTGTAAAACAACTCTTACAAAAATGCTTTATTTTGCAATTAATTTGCATATAAATACAATTTTTATAAATAATAATAATCTTTACTTGTCATGTGGGGAAAAAAAATAAATGTTTAAAAGAATGCATGAAAAGTGTTAAAAAATCGTGTAAAACAACTCTTGCAAAAATGCTTTGTTTTGCAGTTAATTATTTTTCATAAAATATGCATTTATTTATTTAGTAAATATATTAAAATTAATATTTATTTCAGGGTTTAATAATAATAATAATAATTAATATTATTTTTTATTATAGTCAAATTATTATTATTATCATCATCATCATCATGGATAAAATTGCTTTTACAAAAAATAAAATGATTAAATTCATTTTTTGAACAAATCATATAAAAAACACTTGGTTATTATTATTATTATTATTATTATTATTATTAATCATCATCATCATTAAAAAATCTGCTTTGGCAAACATTTAAAATTTCAATTTGCTTACCATGTGGGAAAAAAAATATATAAATATTTACAAAATTCTAAAATCCTGGATACATTTTTAATTTAAAAACTTAAAATTTAATTTGCTCGTCATGTCTGTGTTTTTTGGTGATTTATGAGGACACAGATGAATGACATGGGTATTACACTGGTAGTATGACTTAAACATGAATTATGAGGACATTTCATGAGTCTTCATATTTCAAATAGCTTTAAAAACTTGTTTAAAAACAAGTCTAATTTGTACAGTATAAAAACCATTACGCCGATGGAATGTCTTCACTAAGATAGCAAAACAAACCTGTGTGTGTGTGTGTGTGTGTGTGTGTGTGTTTGTGTTAGTGCTGTCAAAAGTACCGATTTCTGTACCAGGTCGATACTGAATTTTTTAAAATGTGATGGTTTGAGTGCTGTTGAGCGGATTCGTAAACACCTCTGACTGGCCATTGTGTTCACATGCTCATTAGTACAATGATCAACGCACAGGAGCGTTTGAAAGCGTTTTGAAAGCGGATACCTGCAATGAAAAGCTCCCGTAGCGAGCTCGGTGTCTATTTACAATATGTTTTTGAAGCGTTGAACATTGTAGCCAATCACAGACATATCTGATGAGTGCAGGAACACAATGGGGTTTACAAATCCGCTCAACAGTGTCAAAATTTTCAAAATTTCAGGATCAACTTGGTCAACCATCAACTAAGTCTGTATTATTTACAACACTAGTGTAAAAAGTGCTTTCCACAATCGTAGTTATATGTATGTGCCCTCTCTGACAAATATTATGTACAGAGGCCTAGATCAAGGAGTGACCCAGCTTACCCCAATCTCACCTACAGTATATCATCCCCTCACAAACCCGCACACACTCTCAGCCTATAGAGCTGACAATGGATTTTAGCTGAGGTGGCAAAATTGTCATTATCATACTAATCCAATTTGCGTTGATGTGTATGTTCACATGTTCAGCAAATATTTACATAAAGCAACATTATTTGGCAGGTGACGAGATTGAGTGTGCTGGATAATGAGGAATAGAGCACACACCAACTGGGACAAGGCAATATTAGCATAATACAAACATAATGAGTGACAATACGGCGAATGGGTAAAACTAAATAAATAAATAAGTGCTTTATAAGATTAACAAAACTGCAATCAGCGCATTACCTAGAGAGGGATCTTTACCTTTGATTAAAAGTGAAATCCAGCAGTGTGTCAGCAAGCCCATTAAGTCCAGCTTGCCTGGCTTATAGTTCATTAAGCAATTGATTTAATGACTGTTAGTGGTTTATTCGTTTTAGAGTTGCTTTCACAATCATTTTAAGTTTGAAATGAAATTGTGATGCTAATTGCTTTTGTTGGAGTTATTGCTCAATATCAAACAATAATAGGCATCACATCAATACTCATACACTACCACTCAAATATTTGGGGTTAGACTAGAAAAATTCTACTTTGCCATTATAGAGATACATTACATTGTAAAATATTAAAATAGAAAACGGTTACTTTAAATTGCAATATTTCAAAATATAACTGTATTTTTTTTACTGTATTTTAATTGAATAAATGCAGCTTTGGTGAGTGAGATATCCATTTCAACATTTATGAAAATATTTAGGTAGCACTTTAAAAGGTTCATTAGTTAACTACAACGCACTTACACAGCATTTATTAATCTTTGTTAATGTCAATTTCAACATTAAATAATGCATTATTAAAATCTTGTTTTATGCAAATTTGTTCCATTGTTACGTGGGTATGTAACAGGAACTGATACCGAAATTACTGGTGACTCGTTTCAGAAGTTCAGAATCGATTCTTTATTTTAGAAGACAATAACTTTATTAGTCTTGGCCTTTTTTCTTTGAAACTTCCTAATATCGAGTCGCCCTCCTTTTGCTGCCAAAACAGCAATATATATATATATATATATATACATACACTCACCTTAAGGATTATTAGGAACACCATGCTAATACTGTGTTTGACCCCCTTTCGCCTTCAGAACTGCTTTCATTCTACCTGGCATTAATTCAACAAGGTGCTGAAAGCATTCTTTAGAACTGTTGCCCCATATTGATAGGATAGCATCTTGCAGTGGATGGAGATTTGTGGGATGCACATCCAGGGCACGAAGCTCCCGTTCCACCACATCCCAAAGACGCTCTATTGGGTTGAGATCTGGTGACTGTGGGGCCATTTTAGTACAGTGAACTCATTGTCATGTTCAAGAAACCATTTGTGACATGGTGCGTTATCCTGCTGGAAGTAGCCATCAGAGGATGTGTACATGGTGGTCATGAAGGGATGGACATGGTCAGAAACAATGCTCAGGTAGGCCGTGGCATTTAAACGATGCCCAATTGGCACTAAGGGGCCTACAGTGTGCTAAGAACACAGTCCCCACACCATTACACCACCACCACCAGCCTGCACAGTGGTAACAAGGCATGATGGATCCATGTTCTCTTTCTGTTTACGCCAAATTTTGACTCTACCATCTGAATGTCTCAACAGAAATCGAGACTCATCAGACCAGGCAACATTTCTCCAGTCTTCAACTGTCCAGTTTTGGTGAGCTTGTGCAAATTATCTCCTCTTTTTCCTATTTGTAGTGGAGATGAGTGGTACCCGGTGGGGTCTCCTGCTGTTGTAGCCCATCCGCCTCAAGGTTGTGCGTGTTGTGGCTTCACAAATGCTTTGCTGCAGACCTCGGTTGTAACGAGTGGTTATTTCAGTCAAAGTTGCTCTTCTATCAGCTTGAATCAGTCGGCCCATTCTCAGACCGGCCCGTCCGGCACCAACAACCACGCCACGCTCAAAATGGCTTAAATCATCTTTCTTTCCCATTCTGACATTCAGTTTGGAGTTCAGGAGATTGTCTTGACCAGGACCACACCCCTAAATGCATGGAAGCAACTACCATGTGATTGGTTGATTAGATAATTGCATTAATGAGAAATTGAACAGGTGTTTCTAATAATCCTTTAGGTGAGTGTATATATATATATATTTGAAATGGTCAAATACATGTAAAGTGTCCAGTAGTTCAATCCCAGTTCTATTTGCTGTAGCCGACTTCAAAAGCAGAAACATCTGAGAGCAATAAATATGTTCTGTGTAGGTTTCGGTCAATGATATGCCATAATGGAAACTGTCAACGGACTACAAGAAGAACATCACCCCCCCCCTCCCCATATCAAACCCTACATGTGATAAAACAAGACAGAAATCTTTTGGAAAAATAGCTTCGAAGCAGAAGATAAGTGTGTGTGGAGGAGGCGAGCCAGACAGACTAGCGTACTCCTTTCATGTGGTTATGTGTTGGGATGTGGACTAACTTAAATCACACCAGCTAAAGCCGCCGGGATTTTCCAGTGTTGCCCCAGGGGCCCGCTCCCCAGACAAAGAACCCTGTGTTTCAGGTGTCATACTGATGTTCAAGAGCTGCTGGGAGCTTTAAGATCTTTGCCAAGCGCTGTCTACTTCTCCAAGCTCTTCTGAACCGATACATGTAAAAAGTGAACGGCTTTGATACGAGACAAAACCTGCTAAGCCCACCGAAAGGTGTAGAGAGTTAAAAACCGAGCCACACTTCTCCAACGCATTTACAATGACTCAAGAATGATCGTGATCATATCAATCTACACATGAACAGCGGAAGAAAGGGGTCAATAAACAAACAAATAACTATCATATTATATTCTCATAGCAATATAATTATATATGATTAATAATTATATCTTAGCGAGGGCTCAAGAGTGGTCAACATACATTGAAATTAAGATGAACAAGGTACGGTGTAGCAAATTAGAATATCCGCTAATCCAAGAATGGGGAAGAACAGATGTCATTTTTAAGTAAAACTACCAAACAGTGTTAGGATACTGAAATGGACACGAAGGGCATTGTCGCACCTGGCTTGTCTGGAGCGTTTGTTTTGGAAACTGCCGTGTTTTCTTCCTTAGTTCGGTTCGTTTAGGCATTTATTAAGATGGCAACTGCACTTGGATCCACACCAAAAAATATCAGTTCGACATCAGGCGAACATCAAGCAATGCTGCTTAAAAATGAACTCTGGAGCAGGTGGCTTGTGGTTGGAAAGCAATCTGACGCAACGGACCAACAAAAAGTCTGTATCGCACTGTATGATGGGTATTTATACATGTTGCATGAAAATCAGCAGTGTTTGTTTTGCTAATGCCTCTCAAAATGAATCAATTTTGGCTGAGAAATTACCATTTTAAGTCATTACTGATGCTCACATGGTCGTCTGCTGTAAATAAGCGCAACGGTTATCGTACGGTGTTCCGGGGTGGTCAAAAAGGATTTAAACTGTGAATTTTGAATTGATCTCCTATTGTAAACCCAGAGACATGGATTCGGATGGCAATTAAATTACCACACGACCTTGGCGTTTGTCAAAAAACAGCAGGTAATTTGGCTAGGGATTTTTACGTGGGTGGTGGGACAAAAACACTCACATTCTGGATTTGGATGGCAGTAGCGCCTGTACATTTTCAAAATACCTTACATCCCCATGAGAAACAACTGCCATCCGAATAGGACTTAAGAAAGAAATATTGTATTTGGTATAAAATAGATTTGACCTCATTTAAAAATTAGTCCCATTTACTTCCATTGTAACAGCCTCATATACATGCATGCATTCATTCATTGTTAGCCAACATTTCTTGCATTTACATTTACATGCTTTTTGTGGTAATCAACATTATGATTATTATTATTATTATACACCTGTAAGATATAGATGAAATCCGAGAGGTACATCCACAGCAATTTAAGCGACATTTTCAAGACTGCAGTGGTTCAACCTTCATTTTATCGAGCGATGAGAATAATTTTGTGCGCAAAAAAAAAAAAAAAAAACGTCCAGCACTTCCAGGTTTAACATCAGAACGCCGACTCATCATTGGCCGCATGCGTCGTGGTGATCACGTGATCAGCTTTGGCCAATACTGAGCTGGCGTTCGGACATAAACACAGAAGCCTTCACTGTGTACTTTGATTGTTGAATAAGCTTATTTATAAGGCACACAAAAAGTATTCTCGTCGCTGAACCACCGTCGGTTGAACCACCGCAGTCGCAAAGTCAAATGTTTTAATGAAGTAGCCTACCTTTCTGGACCTTGGAAGTATTGATTATTTTGCCTCATATACCTCTCGGACTCTATCAAAGATATCTTGATTCGTGTTCTGAAGAGGATCGAAGGTCTTACGGGTGTTGAACGACATGAGGGTGACGAATTAATGACAGAATTTTCATTTTTGGCTGAACTAACCCTTTAAAGTCATACTTGTGTAACCCCTCTACCCAGGTCCTACTCGCCCCGCTCTGTGCAGGACTCGAACCCGGGTCTCTGGCATGGGAGTCGGATGCTCTAACAAGGAAATGTATGAAATATATGAAAGCAAGTGTGTAGCACTGAATTGGGGTATATGGGGATATTGGTTTATCTTTTAATGTATATAATACATTTTAAAATTTGATTGCTGTGTGTATCAAATGTGTAATTGCCCATTTCAAACGGTTGCGATTTCCTTTTTAAATAAAAGTATACGTATTTAAAATGCATGTAAATTACAGTGAAGCGCAACGGTTATCGTACGGTGTTCCGCGGTGGTCAAAAAGGGTTTAAACTGTGAATTTTGAATTGATCTCCTATTGTAAACCCAGAGACATGGAATCGGATGGCAATTAAATTACCACACAACCTTGGCGTTAGTCAAAAAACAGCAGGTGATTTGGCTAGGGATTTTTACGTGGGTGGTGAACTCGAACCCGGGTCTCTGGCATGGGAGTCGGATGCTCTAACAAGGAAATGTATGAAATATATGAAAGCAAGTGTGTAGCACTGAATTGGGGTATATGGGGATATTGGTTTATCTTTTAATGTATATAATACATTTTAAAATTTGATTGCTGTGTGTATCAAATGTGTAATTGCCCATTTCAAACGGTTGCGATTTCCTTTTTAAATAAAAGTATACGTATTTAAAATGCATGTAAATTACAGTGAAGCGCAACGGTTATCGTACGGTGTTCCGCGGTGGTCAAAAAGGGTTTAAACTGTGAATTTTGAATTGATCTCCTATTGTAAACCCAGAGACATGGAATCGGATGGCAATTAAATTACCACACAACCTTGGCGTTAGTCAAAAAACAGCAGGTGATTTGGCTAGGGATTTTTACGTGGGTGGTGAACTCGAACCCGGGTCTCTGGCATGGGAGTCGGATGCTCTAACAAGGAAATGTATGAAATATATGAAAGCAAGTGTGTAGCACTGAATTGGGGTATATGGGGATATTGGTTTATCTTTTAATGTATATAATACATTTTAAAATTTGATTGCTGTGTGTATCAAATGTGTAATTGCCCATTTCAAACGGTTGCGATTTCCTTTTTAAATAAAAGTATACGTATTTAAAATGCATGTAAATTACAGTGAAGCGCAACGGTTATCGTACGGTGTTCCGCGGTGGTCAAAAAGGGTTTAAACTGTGAATTTTGAATTGATCTCCTATTGTAAACCCAGAGACATGGAATCGGATGGCAATTAAATTACCACACAACCTTGGCGTTAGTCAAAAAACAGCAGGTGATTTGGCTAGGGATTTTTACGTGGGTGGTGAACTCGAACCCGGGTCTCTGGCATGGGAGTCGGATGCTCTAACAAGGAAATGTATGAAATATATGAAAGCAAGTGTGTAGCACTGAATTGGGGTATATGGGGATATTGGTTTATCTTTTAATGTATATAATACATTTTAAAATTTGATTGCTGTGTGTATCAAATGTGTAATTGCCCATTTCAAACGGTTGCGATTTCCTTTTTAAATAAAAGTATACGTATTTAAAATGCATGTAAATTACAGTGAAGCGCAACGGTTATCGTACGGTGTTCCGCGGTGGTCAAAAAGGGTTTAAACTGTGAATTTTGAATTGATCTCCTATTGTAAACCCAGAGACATGGAATCGGATGGCAATTAAATTACCACACAACCTTGGTGTTAGTCAAAAAACAGCAGGTGATTTGGCTAGGGATTTTTACGTGGGTGGTGAACTCGAACCCGGGTCTCTGGCATGGGAGTCGGATGCTCTAACAAGGAAATGTATGAAATATATGAAAGCAAGTGTGTAGCACTGAATTGGGGTATATGGGGATATTGATAATACAGCAATGCATTATAAATTACATTTATAAACACGCCATTGTTGCATTTCTATTACATGTTAGGAGAACTTCACTCTATAGGCCTCTTTTGTACACAAAAGCAGCTTTGGCCTTTTGCTCTCATGTCACTTCCGGGCAATGCCATAATGTTTCATGCCGCTTAGACTGCAAGAGTAACAATTAAATAATGCTAATGTATTGCTTATGCCCTCCGAACACTGCTGCTTCTCGTTGGGTTTTAGAATTGTGCTACAGTGGCTTATAATGCTGTGAAAAATGGTTTTCCATCAAAAGTTAATCTAAACATAGAATCTTACATAAGACAGAGCAGCACTTGAAGATCTTTTGCCTCAATGCCAAGGACTTATTGCTGTTTCAAAAAGAGAAAGGCATTATTCAAACAAATCAGCAATGGAAATCATGGAAATGTATGCAAGGTTTGCATTTACATGTCGAGCACTAAGATTAATAGACCAAAAAAAGCATCCTCTTTCTTTTTCAAGCAAAGCAAAAATAGAGTAAAATGTATTAAGGAGCATCTGATGATGATTCACAGCATTTTGCTTTTCGTGTCAGCTTGTGAAAACGAGCACAACTCGTGTCCGCAAGATTTAAAGAGGTGCACGAAACTGGAATATCAAAATGATCAATTTGGGCTTTCAACAGAGAAAAGGTTGTCAGATGTAGAAGTAATTCATAGACATTAACATTATTGAAGCAAAGTAAAGCATTGAATAGACATTGCAAAAAGTGGCTTTAGACGTGATTATATTCTTATTTCATTCTTAGTCTTATATTTTTATTGTTTCATGCAAACTTGTAAATATATGAAATCACTAACCATGAATTGCTTAGAAGGTAGGAAAATGTGATTTTTGTTTTTATTTTAAACAACTGAATTCTAATTTTTTGTATTTTTTGTTATAATTAATCACACTAATGTGTGTGTGTGTCATATATATATATATGTATATGTGTGTGTGTGTGCTCCACGGTCCAGTTCTGATGTTGTCTCTTTCGGCGGTGGACAGGGGTCAGCATGAACACCCTGACTGGACTCGTCTACGCAGCCTCATACACAACAAACTGATGCACTGTTTATTCTGACACCTTATCAGAACCAGCATGAACTTCTTGAGCAATTTGAGCTACAGTCCGTTGGATCGAACCACCTGGGCCAGCCTTCGCTCCCCACGCTGACCCCGTCGCCGGTTCACCACCGTTTTCAAAATTCATGACCAGTCTCTTGCATATGGCAGTAAAAATAAATCTGCATTGTTTTTCCTTTCGATCGGTCATTAAAAAAAATCTAACCTTTCAATGAAGTAAAAGCAAAGAATGGGCTCACGTTATGAAATAAATGTTTTTCTATAATAAAAACTGGACACAATTAGAAATTATTAGGCACCCCTAGAATTCTGAGTGAAATATATCTGAACTATATTCCCCTTCACGTTTACATTTTTTCCCACACCAGATGACTATAGGAACATGAAATTGTCCAGCCCTGATTTCCTGTTCCACAGAAGTATAAATATGATGAAGACCAAACTCCCTTAACCATCCATCACAAGGAGTAAAAGCAAAGAATATAGTTCTGATGTACAGCAAAAGATTATGGAGCTTCACAAAATAGAAAGTGACTGAAAGAAAGTAGCTAAAAGCATTGAAAATTCCCATTTCCACCATCAGGAAATGTTATGATTCTACCAGAGGATGAGTGCCTATATTGTCTTAATGCACAGCATGGAGGATTGTTTGAGTAGCCGAAGACTCTCCAAGGATCACAGCTGGAGAATTGCAGAAATTAATTGAGTCTTGGGGTCAGAAAGCCTAAAAAACAAACTCCAGCATATGCAGTTGTCAGAACTTCAAACGGGGCCGGCTTCTATGGTCAGATGAGAAAAAAAAAAAAAAAAAAAAAAAAAAAAAAACTTGTTGGCAGCAAACCTACCAGATGGGTTTGGTGAAACAGGGATAAAAAGTACCCCATGTCCATGGTTAAATATAATTCTGGAAATTAGAATGTTGTTGGCCTATTTTTCTGCTGGAGGTACTAGACACATGGTGTCAAGAATTCTATCAAATACCCACAGATAAAAAATTGCTTTGGGCATTTGGCTTCATCCAAGTTCATTACAAGTTCAAAACATACCAACAAATTGAAAAATGGAAAAGGCAACAATGCATGACTCATGACAATTATGTAGAAGCAATCTTTTTACAAGTCTTCTGGTAATTTCAAGAAGCAAAACTTTCACCCAGTCCAAAAGCTTTCTTCGAACAGATAACCTGTTCTGCAGGGTTGCATCATAAACATTTGCTTGTATGTATGGCCTAATGCGAAGGTCAGACCGAACTTAAAAAAAAAAAAAACACAGCAAACTGTTATGAAGCAGCAGAACCGCTCTTCAGGGTCGAGAAGTAAACAGAGACAGAAAATCCTACCTTGCTTCACCTCAGTGTAATACCCCAGTCATATGGTGAACCTGAAAAGGATACGGCCAGGCACGACCGGCTTTCGGTTGACTAGTGCGAAGGATAACTCCGTCTTCAAAAACACAGCAGAGGACTTTATGATGTGCTGTCCAAAGTGCAATGTAGCCATAGTGGATCATCAATTTCTGTAAGACAGAGTTTAATGGTCAATGACAAACAAAAGTGTCCACAAAAAAATTTAAAAAACTTGATATTTTTAATGTCTCTGTAAAATGCCATGTGGTGCAACCCTCAAATATATAGTCATACCGTATTTTACTTACACATTGATATATTTCCAATGCAATCATTACGTTTTGCGGTTGCACCACATGACATTTTACAACCTGAAAATGTCACATTATTTGACATTTTTTTTGACGTTGACAGTCATGCAAGGATCCTCACTATGATATCGTTCCCTGTTTTAGTTTATTTATTTATTTATTTTGCGTGTTTCCGCATGTTGGTCGCACCACATGACTTTGATTTGGTGTAAAACGTTTTTCCGAGTAGTAAAGCCATTTTGATAAAACAACATTTATTACATATATAATAATAAATATAAAATATATATATATATAATATAATAAAATATAAATAATAATCAATAAACTATTTAAAGTTTTCTTTATATTCTTTAACGGAGGCCTTTTTTCACCTTTATTCCGATTTCAGAACAGTTGCATCACACTGAAAAAAATCTGATGTACGATTTACTTTGAAACAATTTGCTGGTAAATTTCATAAATAATTACAAAGAAACTCCAATTGAATTAAACATGTAAAACATACTCTTTTTTTAACCTTGAACTTTAAACTAATGTTAGAGTGAAATTTACAGTATTTCAAGTCACTGTATGTATGAATTGCATTTTTAAATTATTTTTGAATAAATTAATAGGTCCAGACAAATATATGTCACTGATCCTATAGTTAAGGCTAACTTAGAAAACGTCTCGGTTACGTAGGTAACCCTCGTTCCCTGAAGGAGGGAACGGAGACGTACGTCAGAACTGAACCGACGAATTGGGATATCGCACGAGAGCCCTATCATCTTCGAGTGTAAACTAAACGAGCCAATGAAGATTGGCGTGCGAGCTTTCGCGTGCCGCACTCCGCCCCCGCGAGCGGGTATAAATACGGAAGCGGCAGCGCTCGCACTTTGTTTTTCGCTGAGGAGACGAGCAGTGGTCCGCGCTCAGCGGGGTACAGGAACTGTGGCGACGGGACGTACGTCTCCGTTCCCTCCTTCAGGGAACGAGGGTTACCTACGTAACCGAGACGTTCCCTTTCAGTCGGTCACGTTCGACGTACGTCAGAACTGAACCGACGAATTGGGATCCCTAATAAAACGCCACAGTTACTGACCCCCTCCAGCGCCCAACGTAAGTCGCAGCATCCCGGCGCGCACTAGGGACGGAGAAGGGACCGGACTTACGCCAGGGAAGTCTACTGCTGTTCCGCATGACCCACTCATTGGATAACACTGGGAAAGCGTGCCCACTGGGGACGCTGCGGAGACCACAACCTACCCGAAGGGAGGAAATTTACGTGGGAATGTACATATGGACTGGCCGTGGGCAGTGCACATATGAAGTCCCTGGGATGGCTCCGGCCTAGGTAGGGGGGAGACACATCTAGCAGGGACAGCAGAGCGGGCTCTGCTGAGGGAAAGACACGGGCTTACATAGGAAGGCTACCGTGGACATTACACATATGGGACCGCCGTAGGGGTCACAACATATGGAACCCAGCTTAGCAGAGGCAGTATGCGTGCTTAAGCCTAGCAACGGACACTCCGCAATGTCCGGAGCCGCAAGGGGTGGCGGAGGACTCAACAGGGTTCGCCAACTGGGGAACTCTACTGGAGCAATAGACGCACGTATCCGGCCCAGCGGGCGGGAGTGGCGTATGCAAGCGGACACTAGAAAGGGTTCTTCGCGCTACCGGCCAGTAGGGGCGAGTACACGGGAAGATACCGATTCTACACGAAGGCTATAGAATCTAGCGAACGTGTTGGGTGTCGCCCAGCCCGCAGCTCTACATATATCTGTCAGTGAGGCGCCGTGAGCCAGCGCCCAGGAAGAAGCTACCCCCCTAGTGGAGTGAGCCCTCAACCCGAGCGGGCAAGGCACGCCTTGGGACTGATAAGCCAAGGCGATGGCGTCCACTATCCAGTGGGCCATCCTCTGCTTGGAGACAGCCTTCCCTTCTGCTGGCCTCCGTAACAGACGAAGAGCTGGTCTGAGGTCCTGAAGCTTTGCGTTCTGTCCACGTACAGACGCAGAGCGCGGACGGGACAGAGCAAAGCCAGGGCTGGGTCTGCCTCCTCCGAGGGCAGCGCTTGCAGGTTCACTACCTGATCTCTAAAGGGAGTGGTAGGAACCTTGGGCACATATCCGGGCCGGGGTCTCAAGATAACGTGAGAGTTGGCCGGCCCGAATTCCAGGCACGATTCGTCGACCGAAAAAGCGTGCAGGTCCCCTACCCTCTTGATGGAGGCCAGTGCAGTCAGGAGAACTGTTTTAAGTGACAGAATTTTTAACTCTGCTGACTGCAAAGGCTCAAAGGGGGGTCCCCGGAGAGCTGTAAGCACCAGGGACAAGTCCCAAGAGGGTATAGAGAGTGGGCGAGGCGGATTCAGTCTCCTCGCCCCCCTCAGGAACCTGACGATCAGGTCATGCTTCCCCAGCGACTTACCTTCAACTGCATCGTGATGTGCAGCGATAGCGGCAACATACACTTTTAGGGTGGAGGGAGACAGCCTTCTCTCCAGACCCTCTTGCAGGAAGGAAAGCACTGACCTGACCGAGCAAGATCGGGGGTTCTCCTGGTGAGAAGAACACCATTCGACGAACAGGTTCCACTTCAAGGCATAGAGGTGCCTCATAGAGGGAGCTCTAGCGGAAGTGATGGTGTCTACCACTGATTGGGGTAAGCCACCTAGAACCTCCGCGTCCCGTCCAGGGACCAGACATGGAGATTCCAGAGGTCCGGACGCGGGTGCCAGAGGGTGCCCCGTCTCTGAGTCAGAAGGTCCTTCCTCAGAGGAATGGGCCAAGGAGGTGCTGTCGCGAGGAGCATGAGTTCTGAAAACCAGGTCCGGTTGGGCCAATACGGCGCAACTAGCAGGACCTGCTCCTCGTCCTCCCTGACTTTGCACAACGTCTGTGCAAGAAGGCTCACTGGGGGAAACGCATATTTGCGGAGGCCCCGGGGCCAGCTGTGTGCCAGTGCGTCCGTGCCGAGGGTGCCCTCGGACAGGGAGTAAAACAACTGGCAATGGGTCGAGTCCGGGGCGGCAAACAGATCTATCTGAGCGGTCCCGAAGCGACGCCATATCAGCTGGACCGCCTGAGGATGGAGTCTCCATTCTCCCGGAAGCGGAGGCTGCCGTGAGAGCTCGTCGGCTGCACGGTTGAGCATGCCTGGGATGTGAATGGCATGAAGCGACCTCAGATGCTTCTGACTCCATAGGAGGAGATGGCGGGCGAGTTGTGACATGCGACGGGAGCGTAGACCGCCCTGGTGGTTGATGTACGCTACGGTCGCAGTGTTGTCCGTACGGACCAGTACGTGCTTGCCTAGTAGCAGCCCTTTGAGGCGGCCCAGCGCAAGACGCACTGCTAACAACTCGAGGCAATTGATATGCCACTGCAGTTGAGGCCCCGTCCACAGACCTGAAACTGCATGCCCGTTGTACGCGGCCCCCCACCCGGTGGACGAGGCATCCGTGGAGACCACAGCATGCCTGGACACCTTTTCCAGGGGAACTCCAGCCCGCAGGAACGAGGGGTCGGACCACTGAGTGAGGGTACGACGGCAGTTCGGTGTAATTGCCACACGGAACGTACCGCGTCGCCACGCCCATCTCGGGACTCGGCCATGAAGCCAGTGTTGAAGCGGCCTCATATGAAGCAATCCGAGCGGCGTAACTGCGGCTGCGGATGCCATATGCCCCAGGAGCCTCTGAAATAATTTCAGTGGGGCCGCTGTCCTGCTCTTGAGCGTCCTCAGGCAGTTCAACACCGACTGGACGCGCTCCTCGGTGAGACGCGCAGTCTGGTCGACCGAGTCCAGTTCCATACCGAGATAAGAGATCCTCTGCCCGGGGGCGAGTTTGCTCTTGTCCCAGTTGACCCGAAGACCCAACCGGCTGAGGTGAGCTAACACCAGGTCCCTGTGTTCGCACAACTGCTCTCGCGAGTGAGCTAGGATCAGCCAGTCGTCGAGATAGTTGAGGATGCGAACGCCCTGTTCCTTGAGCGGAACAATGGCCGCCTCCGCAATCTTGGTAAAGACACGGGGCGACAGGGCCAGCCCGAAGGGTAGGACCTTGTACTGATATGCCCGACCCTCGAAAGCAAACCGTAGAAAGGGTCTGTGTCGAGGAAGAATCGAGACATGAAAGTACGCGTCCTTCAGGTCGATCGCTGCAAACCAATCTTGGGGACGGATGCACTCGAAAATGCGTTTCTGCGTCAGCATCTTGAACGGCAGCCTGTGAAGGGACCGATTCAAGACTCGCAGGTCCAAGATTGGCCGTAACCCACCGCCTTTCTTGGGTACAATGAAGTAGGGGCTGTAAAACCCTGACCTCAAATCGGCTGGAGGGACCGGCTCTATTGCGTCCTTCGCCAGTAGGACTGCAATCTCCGCCCGAAGTACAGGAGCATCGTTCGCATTCACGCGAGTAAAATGGATGCCCCTGAACACCGGGGGACGCCGGGCGAACTGAATCGCATAGCCGAGTCTGATCGTGCGGATGAGCCAGCGGGACGGGCTGGGAAGCGCTTGCCAGGCTCCCAGACTCCGCACCAGCGGGACCAACGGCACGACAGACGTACCCGCGGGGGGCAGCGAGGCGGAGCCAGGGAACCTGACTCGGACGGCAGAGCGGCCCGAAGTGAGGTTTGGCTCCGCAGAGTGACAGTGCGCGTGGGAGACGGCACGAGGGCGGCCTCGACCAGCACACTGCCCTCTGCTGGCGAAATGAGAGGGGGCTGAGGGTGGCCAGGCATAGCGTGACACACCGCCAGACGCGCCCTCTTGTGACCCGGAGGAAGTGGAAACTGCTCTTTTATTGAGAATGTGGGTACCGCTGGACTCCGGGGAGCCAGCGGCGGAACAGAAAGAAAAGGGAACAAAGGATTCTCCACCCGGCCCTCCTCCGGGGGAGGGAGCGGTGCCTTCACCGTCTCCCGAGAAGCAGCTCCAACTTCCTCCGGGTCGCCCGTCTCAGGACCGCTTTCTGGTTCGTTTGCCACCTGGCTTGGCTGCAGGCTGAGCGGGCTGGGCACCACGTCTGCGACCGGCTCCCTGCGGTCTGCTAGGTGAAGGCTGCTGCTTTGCAGACTTCGCAGGGGCGGAGGACGACGCAGGCGGGCGCCCTCGGCGACGAGCAGACGAAGAGGCCGCCGCCGGCGGCTGGGTGGAGGCAGCAGCTGCACGCCGGGGCAGGACATGCTTCAGGGCCTCCGTCTGCTTCTGTGCAGCCGAGAACTGTTGGGCGAAGCTCTCGACCGCGTCGCCGAATAGCCCAACCTGGGACACAGGGGAGTCCAGGAACCGATATTTATCGGCCTCCCTCATGTCCGCCAGGTTGAGCCAGAGATGGCGCTGCTGAACCACCAGCGTGGCCATCGCCTGACCAACCGAGCGAGCAGTCACCTTCGTCGCCCGGAGGGCGAGGTCGGTGGCAGCTCGCAGCTCTTCCACGAGCTGTTGGTCAAGACCGCCCTGGGGCATGTCACGAAGTGCCTTGGCCTGGTAGACCTGCAGCAACGCCATGGCATGCAGGGCAGATGCAGCCTGCCCACAGGCTCTGTAAGCCTTGTCCGTTAGGTTGGACGAGAACCTACAGGCCCGGGACGGGAGGCGCGGGTTACCCCGCCAGTTGGCGGCCGCCGGACACAGTTGCATCGCAACGGCGCGCTCGACTGGGGGGATCCCCACGTACCCCTTGGCTGCACCGCCATGCAGGACGGTGAAGGCGGAGGAGGGACCCGACCGGTTTCGGACAGAAAAAGGTGTCCTCCACGATCTAGTCACCTCCTCATGCACCTCCGGAAAGAAAGGAACCGGGGCAGAGCGCTGAGAACCAGCACGGGCTGCCCCGAGAAACCAATCGTCCAACCGGGAGGGTTCGGGACACGGTGGAGGGTTCCACTCGAGCCCGATACTCCCGGCGGCCCGGGCAAGCATGGCTGTCAACTCTGGATCGGGCTCGGAATACGCCACTCTCCCAGAAGGAGGCAGCGCATCCGAGCCTTCATCCCCAGAGGACTCAAACCCGCCTTCCGATGCCGCGATCGACATCTGATCATCAGCCGGCGCACCAAAAGAGACGGCTGGTCGCTCAAGAGAGGGACCAACGCGCTCCTCTGGCATCACCACGGGTTGCGGCGCGTATGAGGGACCAGGGGCCCACGGAGACTGGCTCGGCGGGGAAGCCCTGACCGTGATCCTCAGATCTCCCGGTCTATCCACGGAAGTAGCGACCCTCTGGGGGGCGCTAGATCGGGGGACAGGGACGGGGGCTTGGCCTTGAGAACCAAGGTAAGCAAGCCGCGATCTCAACACCGCGATAGTCATGTTCCCACAATGAGAACATGAACTATCCACAAAAGCTGCCTCAGCGTGCTGAACGCCCAAACACGTGATGCAGCGATTGTGCCCGTCAGCTGGTGACAGGGAACGACCGCATCCAGCAGCGCACGAGCGGAATGACATCTTGAAAAAGACGCACTCAACGCTCGTGAAGGAAATTGAAGCTCTTTTGGAATGTGCTGAAGCGCACAGGGAATCACCGCGGCGCTGCTGCAGGTATCAGCAGCCCAGCAGCGCGCACTCAATCCGGCCCAAATCGCAACCTTTACTTTCTCTTTCTGCTCAGGTTGCTGTGATAACAGCAGTTTGTTTTTGGCCGTTGAATCGCGGGATCGCTGACGCGCCTTCACACCAACACCACTCTTCAAGCTCTCGTACACTCTCCGATGCTGCAGCTTGAGAACTGCACGGCTCCGAAGCGAAAGACAAAGTGCGAGCGCTGCCGCTTCCGTATTTATACCCGCTCGCGGGGGCGGAGTGCGGCACGCGAAAGCTCGCACGCCAATCTTCATTGGCTCGTTTAGTTTACACTCGAAGATGATAGGGCTCTCGTGCGATATCCCAATTCGTCGGTTCAGTTCTGACGTACGTCGAACGTGACCGACTGAAAGGGAACTAGTATCATCCCACATCCTGTTAAATTAAGTTGTTGTCTACGCTTTTAATAGTTTGAGACAACATTCTGCATTAATTACGAATTCAATGGCATTTCTTCTCTCATTTCAGTCCAGATGAAGAAATCTCATATAGCAGACCTGAAGTAAACAAATTGATGGCGAGCTATTTTAAAACGGTCTCAATGGGAGATGTCAATGATGAAACGAATATCTGAAAACGCAAGGGTTCAAACAAAGAACAATCTATAAAGCATGGAAAATAGGGATCTTGCCGCTCTGGGAGGGCTTTTTAACACCCACCATTACAAACAAGAATCGACCAAGATCAGCATCCTTTTGCTAAATATAGGCATCTTCTCCAGGGAATTTCAGTTTGCATTGATCAACTAAAAATATATTAGTGCAGTCGCCTTAACGATCCCAGGTAGAAATAAAAGAACAGTTCAAATGAAAAAAAAAAGACAGTTCTGTCATCATTTACTCACCCTCGCATCCTTATAAACACATTTGATTTTCTTTCTTTCATGACAGAAGTGTCATTTTTAGGTGAACTATCACTGTAAACTGCTTGTAAACACCTAATTTGTCTTTCATTTACAGAGCGAAACAAATGTCAGTTCCGCATTTAACATAAAGAGAGAAAAATGCACTGTTAAAAAATTACTGTAAATTTTACAGTATAATACTGGCAGCAGGGTTGCCAGCCAGTTACTGTAAAATTTACAGTAGTGTTACTGTAATTTAATTTACAGAATTTCCCTGTATTCTCTGATTACAGTAAATAACTGTATTTTTTTAATTACGAAGGGTCAATTTACAGCAATATTCTGTAAATTTGAGTCAAACCAACACGTGACCCCAGAATGCATTGCAGTTTACAGCAATATGCTGTATTATTAAACAACAGCCAGCGGCTGTAAAATAATGCTGTAATTTTTACAGTAATTCATTACCACTGTTAAAAAATTACTGAAATTTTACATTATAATACTGGCAGCAGGGTTGCCAGCCAGTTACTGTAAAATTTACAGTGGTGTTACTGTAATTTAATTTACAGAATTTCCCTGTATTCTCTGGTTACAGTAAATAACTGTATTTTTTTAATTACGAAGGGTCAATTTACAGCAATATTCTGTAAATTTTAGTCAAACCACCATGTGGCCCCAGAATGCATTGCAGTTTACAGCAATATGCTGTATTATTAAAAAACAGCCAGCGGCTGTAAAATAATGCTGTAATTTTTACAGTAATTCATTACAGTGTGGAGCAAAAAAAATCATTGCCAATCTTTTCCTTAAAAATATAATATACGTAATGACCAAAGGGAGTTGGGTTTTTGTGTGTGCATGAATTATTAAAATGGGGTTAAAATAACATCAAAGATACACACACAGGCATGGGTGTACTCAAAATGACCCCACACACACACACACACACACACACACGCAGTACGCATACACATGCATGTGTGCGGAATTATTCGCAGGCATACACAGAAAATTGAATATTTTTTCCCTCTAAACACACACAGAAACACATATAATTTAGGAAAACATGGTGAAAAGGACCCATACTGTGAGTTGGATGTTGTCCCAGAGTATGAAATCCAAAAAAAAAAAAAAAAACGATGGAAATGAAGAAATGGAAAAAAAAAAAAAGGAAAGCAGAAAATGTGTGCATACCAGCTGTCTCGGGCATTAGCCTCCTAAACAGATTCCAACAATTCCGCAATTAAGAATCACAATGCTGCAATTAGAGCCCGGCAGTTTGCAATGACCTAATTAATGTGCATCTCCTGTGTGCTTAACGACACGCATTTGGCATTTTGTTCCACGTCAGGTATGGTGCGTGGATTGAAGCGTGCTGTTGTGCGAGAAAGGCCCGCGTTTCGGCTCTCCGCTGTGATCTGATATCAACATTTCCATCAAACGTGCTTGTGACTCTGCTCGCAGCGGCGGCGGTCACGCATGATTCGCTGGGCGTGCGCTCGGCCTGCATTCCATGCGGCGTTATTGCGCCGGTTACGTGTTTAATCCTTATCTGTAACCTTGACTCCACAGATTGCTGCTCCAGCGTGTAATCGGTGAAATCCAGAAGCCTGCTCGCCGCTACTGATACATCATTTACCGGCAGATACAATAATCCCTAAACTAATTCAAACACACACACAAACACAATGCAAGTTTCACACGATGAAATTCAGCTCAAATATACATTCTGAAATGGCATTGTAAGCAGGGTTGGGGAGTAACGAAATGCAAGTAACTTAGTTGCGTATTTAAAATGCAAAATTTGAGTCACTGTATTTCATTTTAAATGGGTGGTAATCAGATTACAGTTCCATCTGAAGAGTGTTTTAGATTACCAAAGTGATTACTTTGAGTTTTAATGTCATTTAAACAGCGATTGGTGATTCTCTGACTCTGACCGTCTGAAAAAGACGAGTTCAGTTTCATCAACATTTAATACTTTTAAGAGGATCATTAAAATGTTGTTATTTTTATTTAGTTCTGTCCTGAACAAGACAAAATGACTGAATTTATAAAAAAAAAATGCCCAACTGTCGACTGAACTGTCCTGTCATGACCTGATGATCCACGACTGTTTTCATGTTTTGTGAGTCATTTTATAATTCACTCGTCACTGTGACTTTTTCTCACTATTTGTTTGCATTTCACAATTCTGACTTCTTTTTCTCAGAATTGCAAGTTATAAAGTCAGAATTGAGAGATATAAACTTGCAATACTGACTTTTTTCTTGCAATTTACTATGTGAGTTTATATCTCATAATTCTGACTTTTCTCAATATTGTGAGTTCAGTTTCATGTTTTCGACTGTTTTCATGCTTTGTGAGTCATTTTATAATTCACTCGTCACTGCAACTTTTTCTCACAATTTGTTTTTTTGACATCAGTGTGTTCAAATAATGAAAAAATGGATCATATCATTGCATTTGTGTTTTTTGGATTTGAAACAGTTGCATTTTAAACTTACATTTAGTTTTTTCGTCCTATTTTGTTGTTTTTGGGGGGCGTGTTAGAGTGGGATTCTGTTAGGTGGTCGTCAGAAAAAAATTGGAAGACAAAGTGGTGAAAAAGTTTGAGAAACACTGCCTTAGAACAAGCTTCTGTCTGTGCCGTCATGACTTATTTGGTTGCTTTCATAACTTTTACAATCTCGTGAACTGACTCGTTTGCTATACTGAACAGCCAATCAGAGTTCTCTCTCTCTCACCGACGGCCCAACGCCGATTCAACATGTCGCACTGGCCGAAAAAAAGCTAACTTCAGACCAACTTTTTTTTTTCCTTGTATTTTATGGCAATGCAAAGCATGATGTTTTCGTACTTAAGCACAACACAAACTTGTCAAAAAAGTGCTCCTATATTATCTTAAATCAGAGTGTTTATAGGGTATGTTACACATATCACAATCATATTGCAATTCATTATTTCTTTTTCTTTTTTTTTTTTAGGAAAACATACTGGTTCAGATATCGCTCTTCTATTCTAAAGCTTTTTATACATCAGAACATTGCTTGCAGCCCCAACATGTCATGACCCCTTAAAACAAAAGGTTGACAGCATTTCAACACATCCTTGTTTTACACAGTGGCCTGTAAAGACATATCGACCACTTCCCCCCCTCTGTGGAATTGAGCTCAGGTGTTCATAACTGCAAAGCCAATGAAATCCCTGTGACAGCATGAAACACATACAGGAAACATTATATTCTCCATCAGAATCCAACACACAGACTCAAGGTCTTTAATGCTTCAATCCACTATAGTCTGATAAGCACAAAACGAATGAGAATGCTGTTCAAGCACTGGATATTTTCTCAACAGCAACCTTTTATTTGCACTGAAAGCTACATATTCAGTAGAAGGACTGCAATTAAAATTAATCATGGAATAAATATGTCGTATGCAGGGCTGGGTGGGTTACTTTTAAAATATATTTCACTACAGATTACAAAATACATGCTTTAAAAAGTCATTCGTAACGTATTTCGTTACATTACTCAAGTTTAGTCACTTAATCTAAATGCTTTAGAATACTTTGGAATACTAATGAGTGTGAAACAAACACAAAAAAGGTCATTGTGAGTTTTTATCTCACAATTCTGACTTTTTTCCTCAGAATTGCGTGATATAAAGTCAGAATTATGAGATATAAACTCACACACTAAATTCACAATTGCAAGAAAAAACGTTAGTATTGCAAGTTTATATCTCCCAATTCTGACTTTAAAACTTGCAATTGTGAGTTTAAATCTCGCAATTCTGAGAAAAAGAAGTCAGAATTGTGAAATGCAAACAAATAGTGAGAAAAAGTCGCAGTGACGAGTGAATTATAAAATGACTCACAAAACATGAAAACAGTCGTGGATCATCAGGTCATGACAGGACAGCTCAGTTGAAAGTTGGGCAATTTTTTTTATAAATTCAGTTATTTTGTCTTGTTCAGGACAGAACTAAATAAAAAAAAACATTTTTATGATCCTCTTAAAAGTATTAAAATGTTGATGAAACTGAACTCAGACGGTCAGAGTCAGAGAATCACCAATCGCTGTTTAAATGACATTAAAACTCAAAGTAATCACTTTGGTAATCTAAAACACTTTTCAGATGGAACTGTAATCTGATTACCACCCATTTAAAATGAAATACAGTCACTCAAATTTTGTGTTTTAAATACGCAACTAAGTTACTTGTGTTTCGTTACTCCCCAACCCTGGTTGTATGTATCATTTATTAAATTTAAAAGAGCATGTCCCCATCTTTCAAGAGCAAAAGGAGATGAGTTTAGCGTGATGACGTCAAGCATATATCAAAAGCAGATAGCCTTAGGCTATATCCAAGCGAGACCTGACCTCATCTCCAACTCGAACAAAAGCAAAGATATGCCACCCAAGGCTGAACTGTCCCTTCTTTTTACCAAACTGTAAAGCGCTATATTATTCAATCCACCAAGCATTGAGACCTAAATTAAATAAACTCTGTTGAATACTTGTCCTTAGCTAGTCCATTGGAGATGAAAAGAACGTCTCATCGAGGCCCGGCCGTCAAAAGCTTTCTGAGATTCCGTATGGCATTTTGCATTCATATCCTTAGGTGATGTCAGTGATAAAACAGACTAATCCTGTATGGCTCAGTGTACAAACAGAGCAATCTCTCGTCTTTATCAGTAAGTGTACTGAGGACATACTGTAGTAGCTCTTGTTTTTGTGCATGGCTAATTGGGTCTTGAGCGCAATGTATTTTTTCACCCGTTTCATGGCAAAATATTTCACATCCCATTCTCAGCGTTGTCCACCAGCTGCGTCAGTATCTCAGCTACAGTTTATTTGTATGAAATAGTGCTTTAAATCATTCGCTTAGTCTGCAACATTGCTGAGTCAGCTACACCGTTTAAAGCTTCTCTCTCACATTTAGCTCGTTCCAAACTCGCTGTCCTCTCACATGTGCGCTGTCTGTGTTATGGACAAGAGCATTAGTGGAGAAACAACGCTTATTAACATCTTATTACAATGTAATAGCATTGTAATAACACGGCTGGTTGCATTGCAAGACCATGGCAGTGATGAACGAGCTTCTAGCACACTGCTGATGGAGTGCGGCACTCCATAAAATTAATCATCATGACTAACCAATGATTTACCACACAGAAAGCACCTCAAGGTGAAAAACATACACGTTTGATTCCATTTTCCATCCAAACATGGCCTTTGACACGCTGCGTTTCATCTACCTGGAGAGAGAAGAAAAACAGCTCCCAAGCAAACCCAGCAAGCCGTGGGCTTCGGCTGTCAGGTTAGCTTGCCGATAACTAGAGTTTATTCAGGTAGCAGATGCATCCAGACAGAGGGCTAGAGGGAGTTCCCGTGTTTTGAAATGCTATCAGAAGCAAAGCAAGTGTTGAAACGTCGTCTCATTAAGTTTGTTTGCAGGAGAGGTTTGGTAGCAAATAAGATCCCACAAGTACAGCAACATCAATAAGGCAGTGATGAAAGATTTCATCACCGGTTTAATGCTGACTGCCGATCTCTCATGGGTGCGCTGACAGTAATGGAGTCAGACATGCGTGCGTGTGCATGTGGGCACGTTCGCGTCTATGTGTTATTATAATAATGACTAATTAAATGCGTTCACACCAAGAACCTGTGAGATACACAAAGGGAAAGGCGAGGCATCTGGATTCAACATGCTGCTTTGTTAATTACAGGATTCATAATTATTTATAATTACATAAAAACAGATTAAAGCTTGAATGTGTTATTTAAAATGAGCAAATGACCTTACAACCTTTCTCAGAATCAGCTGAATGCGCTTGCACAGATGGTTGAAAAAGCTCAACACTTACAGGTGCTTTGGCAGCATATCTAAGTCTAGAGTTCCACGTAAAGGTCTTTCGGAGGCCTCGCCGACAGGTTTTTACCCTTTTAAATGCGAGCGAGAAATCAATGCATACCTCGAGCTTCTGCTAAATTTGAAAAGCCATACTGATTATTTCTAGACAAAGGCGCAGTGAGGTCCTGACCAAAACAAGTAGGGTTATCGAAAGCACCAAGCCGGTGCTGAATATTAAAAAAATGCGATAGCAGCATTTCCCCTCAGCATTTCGAGCGCTGTCGAATGCTTAAAAAAAAAGCAAACCCGAAGTAATTTGCATGCTGTTCTTGAACCATTTAGAGTATATACTTGGTTTTGGTCGCTTTTGAAAGGTATGTGTACCGCGGGCAGGAGCTCTAACAGGATTGGCTACAATGATCAAAAAACATCTTCGATGCTCTTCACCGAGAGTGATCAGAATGAATATATCTGCTGATAGACGGAATAGACGCCCGTTTTCAAACGCTCCAGTGTGTGTATCTGTGTGAGCGCTCAGTGAAGAGCGTCAAAGATTTTTTTGAAACACTGATCATTGCAGCCAATCACAGACATAGCTGTTGACAACGTGAACACAAGGGCCAATCAGAGTTGTTTAAGAATCCAGAACTCAAAATGCTGGTTTACATTTTTAAAATTTCGGTGCAGACTTGGTACCGAAGCCGGGTACTTTTGACAACCCTAACAAGGCGGCCTACACACAACAATGGTAAACGTGCCTTTTGATTCTGCTCTGGACGGCATCTTCTGGTGAGAATTTGCTCAGCATGAACCTGAGAGTGCATGACGTGTATTATCCAGTCCCTCCGGAAAAACGCGATTATGCGATCGCTTGATTTCATGCATAATCAGCCAAAGTCCGCAAATTTATGCGGGGGTCTCATTTTTACAAATAAGAGCGAAGCAGTTTCCCGGTGTGTCACATGACAGTGGGGGCGAATTATTTTGCAGTGTTTTGTAAGTTTGATTCGTGTGTTCATGAAGCTCTGAAATAAATCAGAAGGAGAACTTCAATATTCTGTGATTTAGTAGCTTGAAGTGATCAGAAATGACTCTTGACATGAAGGCAGAGTCTGTTGAGAATCACCTTGTTTTCCTCTTTTGCAACAAACCGCAGTTTTTGCAAGTTCCCGTAATTTCAGCGCATAAAATTGCAAAAATATCCCGCATTTTCCATCGCATTTTTTAAGAAAACGTGCCGCGTAATCAAGGATTTTTGCCCGCAACGATCACAAAAAAAAAATAATCTGGGTTTTTCTGGAGGGACTGGTTATCTAGCCGTTGCACTGCTGTTGGACACTGATTATTGCGGTGCATTATGGGACAGAATAGGTGGGTTAAAAATGTCCACTGACCACTATAAATTATTTTCCCCTCAAAATGTGCACTGTATAAAAGATATAAGGGGAGATTATTTGGACAAACTGGCTCAAAATTAGCCAACTCACATAAAACAGAACATTTTGGCAGTTTTTTTTTTTTTTACCATATTTATGCAAAATACTATTCATGTCTGCATTAGTATTTTTTAGGGGGCTCTGCAGCTTTAAATAAACAACATATGGTCTATAAAATTTATATTCTGATTTATTCTTATCTTTTATTATTAACTAAAACACAATCTTTGTTGCAACATAGGTAAGTCCCAGATGTGCATAGTTTTCCTTATATTCTAAACAAACATTTTTAATTTGATTCCCACATTCCCTCGGCAGATCCGCCTCTGTTATTAAGACGCGGCTCATCCAATCTGCCACAACAAAAGGAAACGTCTGATTAACAGGTGCTGCTGGACGAGGGAGACGTCACATTTAAGCTTGTTTTAATTGAAAAACTCTCACAATGTAGCCTATATCACCTGTGTTTGAACACCGCCTCTGTATAGAAATCTTATTTAGATCCAATTTTCTGATCAGCACCGGCTTACCAGTAAAACTGTCAGGACGCTCTCAAGTTATCACACCATCATCTCATTCGCAGTCGTAAGAATCATCACGCGGAGAAAATATCAAAGGACGGAACGCAGATATAGTCGTCTTTTAAAAAGCGCAGGCATACAGTGCAGACTTTAAATAAGAGCAATGGAAGATAATGGTATTGATTGAAATGTACTCTGATTGTACCAACAGCCGCGGGTCCTGTGGCCTCCGAACGCCCCCACAAGCTCGTCTTATTTGTTATTCGCATTTCCAGCAGATTCTCCTGGTGAGTAGCTAGGTAGATAATGAACAATATTGTTGCCTCTGCGGAAATTCGTGGAGCGTTTACGACAAAATCAATCAGCCGCTCAAGGCGGCACTGAGATGACTTGGTCTGCGGTGTTCGACGCGCCGCATTTGAATTTCACATTTTTTTGCATGTTCAAAGATATCTGTGGCATGTGGCGATTTTGATCTTGGATTCTATGATGGAGTGCCAAACTGCTGACTTAAAGGCCAAAACCATGAAAGCTCGCGAACTAGAAAGAGGTTGCACATCATGAATCGGTCACAGCCGTATTGGGGTCAGTGCACCACAGGCTGACCTCTGACCTCCAGCCAGTCCTAATGGTTAACCCGTGACACCGGTGTCATAATGCATTGCATTTTAACACTAGATATTAGGTTACGTGCAAACAAATAAGACTTATCAAGCTCACAAGGCGGGTTTTTCATACATAAAATCTTTAATACAGCTTGCAGAAAAAGAAAATATCACGAGTAATTTATTTGAAACAAATTCAATTTTGAGTCTTTCAAGGGTCCGCAGAGTGAAAAGATGGATCACGAAATCATACAGTCACTGCTGCAAAGGGCTCAAATACTCAGAAAATGCTGGAAAACAATGATTGTGGGATTTTTTTCTGAAGGAAAGTGGGAAGTTTAACTGCTTAGGACAAACAAGGGACTCATGAACAACTACCAGCAGTCAGGGATCATCCAGGTAACAACACAGAGTAACAAAAATCAAGTTTTGAACAGGAATTCAGTTATTATAACACTTATTCAGGAATTTTTAAAAAAAACATGCACGTTTTATGATCCCTCTTATTTTGTTTGAATTATTAACATTTTGTAAATTCTGCAAGGTGTAGTGTATGTAAATTTATGACTACAACTGTATTTGTTTACTGCAATGTTGAATACGATCAGAAAAAGAATGTCTCAATGGATACAATGGATACAAAGGTACTAAAATGAATAAACTGAATATATTTTTCCATTTGCGCTCTTGATTTTGGGTTGAAATATGACCCAGGCAGTTTTTGTGAGATTCACCCTAGGATTAAAATCCTGATGAAACATTTTGCCGGAAATAACTCGAAAGCAAAGCACTTCACACAAATCTAGAATGACACTTTATGTAATCATGTCCTACTATTATCTCCTACTTAAGATCTAGATATTTCTATGCAAGACATGAAGACTTGTCAATCACACACACTATCAAAGGATCCATCTTAGAAATGTAGAAAGTGTAAGGAGGATATTGTACCTGGCAACATGACAAAATGCACCCACCATTAATAAATAAAAAGAAAACCCATGAACAACCATGTTTTTTTTTGTTTTTTTTAATGCCTCAAGTTTTTAAGCCAACGTATTTAAGAGCCGTAAAGAAACTGCTTCAAAAAGTAAGACAGCAGATATATTCATCTGCCCTCAGTACGGATGAGAAAACCATGAAAGCACTGACCATGAGGCAGAGCTTTCAAATGACCTCACCTGAATTCTGAAATATTATATATTATACAAACACGCACACACTATCATTCAAAAGTTTTAGAATATTTTATGTTTTTTAAAAGAAGCCTCATATGCACATCAAAGCTGCATTTCAATCTATTTTAAATGTAATCTATTTCGCTGAATTTTCAGCAGTCATTTTCAGTCACATGACCCTTTGCTTTGGGGCACAATTATCATCAATTAATGTTGTTTCTCGGTTATTAATGGCGTAAACTTTGCGCAAGAGTTATGCCGCTGAAAAAAGTCAAAGTATTCACTACAGAAAGAGAAAGTAAAAAGCGCAGTCTGACGCTGCATTAACGGAGCATATTCTCTCAGAGATGAATTTCAACATAATATGCTGATAACGGGTTATTACCGTATTCATTTATTCCATTATTTCTCTTGTGGCCTGTGCATATAGTGAAACAAATTAGAAGAATAGCATTTTGTTACTTTTTTAAAGTCGGTGCTTGAAGTAAAGCTGTTCTTAATTTTTATTGATGACTGCAGTGTTAGGAATACTATAGATTGTTAATTATTTTAATTATATGCCTAGAATTCATTTTATACTAGACCTAAAAAATGTGTAAAACATTTTCAAAGAGGAATGGCCTAATCTTTAATTATCCTCACAGCACGTCAGTAATGTGTTGATGTGCTATGAAATTTTATAATATATTAATTTAATAATAAATGTAGCCTAACCTAATAGTCCAGGTGCTGGTCATATAATTAGAATATCATCAAAAAAGTTGATTTATTTCACTAGTTCCATTCAAAGAGTGAAACTTGTATGTTATATTCATTTATTACACGCAGACTGGTATATTTCAAATGTTTATTTCTTTTCATTTTGATGATTATAACTGACAACTAAGGAAAATCCCAAATTCAGTATCTCAGAAAATTTGAATATTGTGAAAAGGTTCCATATATAGGTGCAAATTCACTCTTTTACAGTAGAGGGCGCAGCTCAAACAAACCTTTCAGTTTTTCAATTTGGATTCCCCCCCCCCCCCCCATTTCATTGGCTGTGGGTTTGGGGATCAGGGTTGGGTGTAGGCAATCGTTACTGTGATTGACATGACCAATGAAATGTTTAAAAAGGCTCCAGGACGGGATTTACGCTGAACTGATTTGGGGGGGGGGGAAATATATATATATATTTTAGCAATAATGAAACTCAAACATGGTTTACCTAAAGTCATTTTTGCTCATTACCATAGCCGAATTGGATCCTCAAAGGCAAGCAGCAAAGACATTGTTTAATAAAGTGAGATTACTTCCCTAGTTACTTTACAAAAGTAATCAGATTACATATCTCACATTACTTGTAATGTGTGACCCACAAAACTGTATAATAATAAAATTCCTCATACTTTTTTTTTCTCATTGAATATAACTTTTTTGAAATGTCATATTAAAAACGTAAAACAAGTTACAAACACCGTTTCATAAGAGCAAAACGTGGACGTACTCAGACGCACCTGTAACAAAAGGCCAGCGAGTTCACGAATCCCAAACGCCGGCCCCAATATATCTTACTCATGCTCCAAATATAACTGTTACTTTATTCTAAGTGCAGACAAATATATAACAGTACGAGCCTTTCCCTCGAGGTTAAAGAACTCAAGAGATCCAATTTGTTGGTGTATGTAAGTCATTATCTCCAAGTGATCTGTCAGCAAACTTTTCAGGGGCAGGGCATTAGTTGCCAAAATGAGATTAGGTGAACAAGCAGAGATGGATAAAGGCCATCTAAAGGAGCACAGAAAGGATTAAACCAACAGCACGGCGGCTGTTTTCAAGCCTACAAGGCTCCCAGAGGAGCCTCCAACGGCCTATTGATGACTTTGTCACTTTGACCTTTCACATGATGGAGCGTTTGTGGGATACGACGCACATTTCAACAGCAGCACTAATGCCCAGCCAGAAGACTCATATCCTGTGAAAAATCCAGTGCTTACATGTGAGCTGAAGACCATAATTCAAAGCCAACAGATCCATGACAACAGGAATACACAGGAGTCCTTCATCAAACAAATGAATTAACGGCAGACTTCAGACTCCAGTGTGTGTGTTCGGAAGGCGACACTTGAGATGTAGCATATGTCCGAGACACACGGGATAATTGATTTAAGGGGAATGCGATTCTTCATCAGGGACGTGGGAATTGATTATGATTTCCCCACCAGTGCGCTGCAATCTCATAGGTCATAATCATTGAACTTCGGCAAATATCGAATGAGGATCCGATTCATAGCTGAATGGCCTTGGTTTCCAGTTCACCGCAATAAACCAAATCAAATCCTGCAGCCTCTAAGATTCAAGACGCTTCTGTACTGTAACCTCATTTGGAAATTGATTGCGGCTGCATAAGTCTGCCCTCCGACAACTTTTGACCAATGAATTCCCATGACTTAATTACATTTTTATGCCATTTCTGCTTTATGGTTACTGGACGGAGATTTAACGATAGAGAGGCAGACGGTAAGAGCATTGCCCTCGCAAAGAGCAATATGAAGCAGCGGAGCATTAGAAAATATCATCTTCACGACATCAACTTCCTATGTCGTGTACATCCATAACGGGACGTGGTGATGGGAGAAAAACTACGGTATATTTCAAAATGATATTTCGTTCTCTCACAATGATTGCATTTCAGATACTTTACATTCGCAATTTTTCTTTTTTTTTTACAAAAGTTTCACAACAATTTTGTGCTCCCCCTAAGAAGCTTTAAGTGGATTGTAAAAAAAAAAATGTGTTTTTTTAATTTGTTCACTCATTTTGCATTCCTCCAAGAAACGTCGCATCCGCATGCAAAAGATTTGCAAGTGGACACAAATGTATTGAAATATTATTTGTCCTGCCGTTTCTTATTTTTGGCAATATTTTCAATTTCATTGCTTAATTTGTATAGCTTAATAATATTTTCCATCATTTAGCAGACGCTTTTATCCAAAGCGACTTACAAGGGGAGCAATTAGGGGTTAGATGTCTTCCTCGAGGGCACTTTAGTCATGGTATCGAAGGTGGAGAGAGTGCTGTTCATTCACAATCCCCACCGGCGTGGGAATCGAACCAGCAACCTTCAGGTTACACTTAAAAAAAACATCAGTCTTCTGTATTTGCCTGACCATCTCTGCATCCGCTTAATGTCAGAGAGCCAACAAAGACAAAGTCATCATCCTCCACCCAAAATCACATCGGCCTATCCTCCTCATACATCCAAAATACCTGAAACTGCTTTATCTGTCAGCAAAATATTCTCTTTATGAAATTTCCAAAGAGCCAGCATTATAGAAAAGACAAAAAGTGCACTAAAGAAGCCACCCTACTGTAAAAAAAAATAGCACAAAACACGCTGCCTCCCTCCATCCTAGTTTTTGCTCTCGTTTCGAAAAACCAAATTGATAAATGAGCCTGAGGACAAAAAAATCCTTTTAATCAGACATGTTTTATGAACCTGTGGGATGTCTCCGTGCCTGTCCTTCCTTAAACAAACATAGAGACGGACACACTGTACACTTTCAAGTAAATATTATCATTCCAATTTACATCAATTATAAAAATTAATGAGTATGTGCACACTGGAAAGATATGTGTGTTGAGCGCTTATGCCACCGATCATAAATCCACGAACACATTAAAAGGTGGACCATTATATATTACCATCCCCTGAGAAATGTGTACAGGAGAAATTAATGGTTTCTCACTGTGGGTTTTCCCAGCGTCTATAGATTTGAATTGCATGACTGCCTTGCATTTATAAAGCAAAGCCTTCAAGGCCAACAGCCTTTCTTAACACATTAAATGATACAAACTAAATGGCACAATTTGAGATTACATTGAAACTGAACATAAAGGTTTGTGAGGTGTAGAATAATTGCTATATTGAAGTGTCCGGATCGAGGGGGGTGGGGAGATGGGGGGGGGGTCTATTAATTCATTATACCTTGTTGGCTCAAGATGTATTGGAAACAAAAAAGGAACATTTTACCACCCATTTGACTGAAGCGAATATATCAAATGTATATGATTGGCTAATTGTCAAATTTAAACATTTGAGTCAGACAACTCGTATTCCATTCAAGAAAGAAAGAAAGAAAGAAAGATGGAAGGATGGATGGAAGGAAGGAAGGAAGGAAGGATGGATGGAAGGAAGGAAGGAAGGATGGATGGAAGGATGGATGGATGGATGGATGGAAGGAAGGAAGGAAGGATGGAAGGAAGGAAGGAAGGAAGGAAGGAAGGATGGATGGATGGATGGATGGATGGATGGATGGATGGAAGGAAGGAAGGAAGGATGGAAGGAAGGAAGGAAGGAAGGAAGGATGGATGGATGGATGGATGGATGGAAGGAAGGAAGGAAGGATGGATGGATGGATGGAAGGAAGGAAGGAAGGAAGGATGGATGGATGGATGGATGGATGGAAGGAAGGAAGGAAGGAAGGAAGGAAGGATGGATGGATGGATGGAAGGAAGGAAGGAAGGAAGGAAGGATGGATGGATGGAAGGAAGGAAGGAAGGATGGATGGAAGGATGGATGGATGGATGGATGGAAGGAAGGAAGGAAGGATGGAAGGAAGGAAGGAAGGAAGGAAGGATGGATGGATGGATGGATGGATGGATGGAAGGAAGGAAGGATGGAAGGAAGGAAGGAAGGAAGGATGGATGGATGGATGGATGGATGGAAGGAAGGAAGGAAGGATGGATGGATGGATGGAAGGAAGGAAGGAAGGAAGGATGGATGGATGGATGGATGGAAGGAAGGAAGGAAGGATGGATGGATGGATGGAAGGAAGGAAGGAAGGAAGGAAGGATGGATGGATGGAAGGAAGGATGGATGGATGGATGGATGGATGGATGGATGGATGGATGGAAGGAAGGATGGATGGATGGATGGATGGATGGAAGGAAGGAAGGATGGATGGATGGAATGAAGGAAGGAAGGATGGAAGGATGGATGGAAGGAAGGATGGATGGAAGGAAGGAAGGAAGGAAGGATGGATGGAAGGAAGGAAGGAAGGATGGATGGATGGATGGATGGATGGAAGGAAGGAAGGAAGGATGGATGGATGGATGGATGGATGGATGGAAGGAAGGAAGGAAGGAAGGATGGATGGATGGGTGGAAGGAAGGAAGGATGGATGGAAGGAAGGAAGGAAGGAAGGATGGATGGATGGATGGATGGAAGGAAGGAAGGATGGAAGGATGGATAGATGGAAGGAAGGAAGGAAGGAAGGATGGATGGATGGATGGATGGATGGATGGATGGATGGAAGGAAGGATGGATGGAAGGAAGGATGGATGGATGGAAGGAAGGAAGGAAAGGATGGATGGATGGAAGGATGGAGAAGGATGGAAGGATGGATGGAAGGAAGGAAGGAAGGATGGATGGATGGATGGATGGATGGAAGGAAGGATGGATGGATGGAAGGATGGAAGGAAGGAAGGATGGAAGGATGGAAGGAAGGATGGATGGAAGGAAGGAAGGAAGGATGGATGGATGGAAGGATGGATAGATGGACTGATGGATTGATGGAATGATGGATAGATGGATCGATGGATAGATGGACTGATGGATAGATGGAATGATGGATAGATGGATCGATGGATAAATCGATCGATAGATATCAATCCATCCATCCATCCATCCAGTGCCTGTTTATTTAATAATAATAGTGATTTACTACAAACTCAAAAAGTAATATATTATTTTAACTACAAACAAATATTAAGCAACAAAAAAATCATTAAAAAAAATCAATTATTCCAAAATTTTTACCAGTTAGTGTACATGTGTATATAATTCATTTTGTCAGAAATTATGAAAAAAACAAAACACAAAAAAAGTGTGACCGTATTACATACACATTCATGAAATAGTCGCACAATCCACAATCTAGCATCAGATTCATTCGAGCCAACCTTTCATATACGCACACGAACACCTGTGAAGTGACGAGAGTGACCTACACGACAACAAAGAAGTGTAAACGATGAGATTCACAAGTAACCTGTGAAACATGTGCTTTCCATTAGTCGACAAAAGCCATTTAGCTAATCCACCACATCCATGCAAATGTGAAGAACAGAACTGAATAACATTTCTGACAAGCTTTTTATATTGAGAGACGTAGTGTCCGTTTATGAAGTGTTCCACAGTATCTGCACCAAAGCTTTGAATTGTCTTGTCCAGAAAAATAGGAAAGAGCTTTGGAGAAAGCTATGGAGTCTGTGCCATATGCAGTAAGATTAAAATGATAATGAGGGTTATTAAAGATAATCTTATTTCTGACAGAACATGGACAGATATTTTGAACCATTATCTTTATTCTTAAGATTCTTGGTGAATGATGTGGTCTGTTGCATTGAAACTTTAGGTCTCCCCTCGGGACCGATAAAATACATCTGTCAACCTATCTATGTACCATTAGCACCGATGTATCTTCACACTCTGGCAGGTTTAATAAATTCTACAAATATATAATACAGGGCACGAAGGCTATGCTAAGTTATGGACATACTATAAATTCATGTGTTGGTGCTTCTTTAGCTACTGGCGCTTTTATGACCCTGCGGTTGATTTTTATTAAAAAGATTTCAACTAGGCCCATTTTCTCTTTGTTATATGAAGGTCTCGTATTCACATTTTTTTATCTATTCATTTAATTGCTATTCACTATGAATTTTGAAAATAGAGTGGTGCAGAAATGAAAAACCCACTGGTTGCCTCGGCAAAAAAAAAACAATAGGATTTTTCCATAGGCTTTTCAATTATCGTAAAAAATAAATAAGTTAATTGTGCTTACACATTTTGTCCGAGATATTTTTTTTTTTTTTACAAATGAATACAACTTTTCTGAATTTTGAAGCCTAAATGCCTTAGTTCAGGTTTTTCACCAAAATTCCATTAAAACACAGAGAGAGGGGGGGGGGGGGGGGGGTGAAAGACAGAGAGAGAGAGAGAGTGAGAGAGAAAAAGAGCGAGCATATATATATATATATATATATATATATATATATATATATATAATGTTATTTTTTTAAATCACTCTTTGTTTATATATATATATATAATAGTAATAATATATATTTATAATATTTATAATACACTCTATAGATCATAAAATAATTAAACTACGATCATCTAAACAAAGAGAGATTAAAAAATAATATTGTATATAAGTATATATATATATATATAATGTTATTTTTTTAAATCACTCTTTGTTTATATATATATATATATATATATATATATATATTATATATATATATATATATATATATATATATATATATATATATATATATATATATTATATTATTTATAATATATTAATACTATAATATAAAATAATATATTATTAATATATTATTGTGACGACATTTCCACCATGATATATAATTTGGCCTCTTTTTTTTTTTTTTTAGATATGATATAAATGGAATGTTTTTTCTTTCATTTTATATTTTATATAAAATAATCTGTTTAATTTTTTAAAAAAATCCCAGTTTTCCTTTGAAGCAGATCCACATTTAGACAAAGTACTCAATGTGTGAAATCTGTGTTATAAGGGAATTAAAAAAATAAATAAATATGTCCCCAGAAGTGCTCATAGCGGAAGAAAAACCAACATACATTTAAAAAGCGTTTGTTGCCAGGTCATTTTACCAAGCAGATCTGCTATGCTGTCAAAAAATATCTTTGTAAATGGAGCTGTTTATTCTAGAGTTGGTTTTACAGCAGTAAACTAAACTAGTCCACGGGGGCACCGGATGGACCGGTCTGTCAGTTCGTAAGCATCCAGTCTTGCCCGTCTACAGAGCAGTGGGCCAAATAATTCAAGCCATGAGCTCTTCGAGAGGTACATGTAGAAGCTATCTGTCCAAACTGTCAGTCTAGAACAGCCCTTAAGCCAAATGACAACACTGTGCCTCAACAAGAACCTTGTGGGAGGAGAGGGGAAAAACAAGCTTATTCAAATGTCTTAAAATACCCAATAATAGGCTTGTATCAAATAGTTTTACCCAGAGCGCAACAGGAGGGGGATAAGTTGTGACTCTTCAGACCACTTATAAGAGAAAAGCTTATTCTTTCAGGATGCTGATGGAGCAAGAGGTGAAAAGAGCATCAACGGCTAAGACAAAATAATAATATTAATAAAGTAACTGCATTTATTACATACTTTCCGTTTGTAGAATTAGAAACATTGATTTTAATGAGAATTATACAAACTATTATGTTCCAAATAATTTTATTTTTTAAAGATCACTAATTTATCAATATTGCTGCCCAAAAAATCCCAACTAGAATTGAACTTTACACAGAATAGTGTTTTCTAAAAGCAATTCAGCAAATTAAGTCTGACAAAGTTACAAAGCGTACGATTAATTAAATGTGTTTAATGTTAAAATATTTTTTTACACTCTTAATTCATTTATTCAATTTGAGACTAATAATATTTTGTTCTATGTAACTTCTAAAAACTCAAGCAACATTCAGAGCTAACCTAATCCACAAACCTCCTGACATTATTAGATATAAAGATGGTTTTTGAGGATATTTTCATACACTTGGCCCTAACATGTGCATGTCCATTTCCCGTATATATGATGCATTCCGAAAAACAAAAGAGACAAGTAAACAAACACACAAAAATAATAATGCTTAATGTATCAAACAAAAAGTATAAGATCGTTTACAACTATCTTAATTGACTGAGAGAGATGCACAATAAATACAAGTTCATATTCATCATGGTGTCCATCAAATATGGACCATTTTTCATGTATAAGTGGTACATGATCATAGTTTAAATGACTATTTCTACCTGAGACCAAGGACATTTTGCACTTTGTTTCCTGCACTTACTTGCTATTGCTCCACATGAATAATTAGGAAACTACTAGTGTGAGGAGGCAAACTTAACCCCTGCACTAAAAGAGAAGTCAAGCTGCGTTCTCCTTTAAAGACTAGATAGAAAATGCATATTATGATTTTAAGGAGCTTATTCTCAAAGGTCGGAGTGACAGCAGGGGTGAGACACAGAGGTGACAGACAGGACCGCCACTGCAGCCAATTAGGGGTCTGGAATAAGAATGACCAGGGGATAAATAAAGAATAAAAAAAGTGTGGTGCACACGCTGTGAACTCAAGGTGAAACAGAGTAAGTAATTATGATGGTAACAGGAATCACTTGGCTTGGGGGTTGGGGGGGTTGAAATGTGCCCAGTAATGAGTCTGGATACTGAGATGGGAACAGATGAGGAACAGTTCTTCCTCCAACTCCTAGAAATGGATACAAACTCTGTTCAAAGGTGTATGGGTTTAACAGGTCACAGGGTTGACTTCCTGACCCCAAACGTGGCCTTCCTGACCTGGGCGATATGACGATATATATCGTTTCCACGAAATAAAATATCTATTGTTAGAGACTTTGCTATATCGTATACTGTGGGTACGGAAAGTATTCAGACCCCTTTAAATGTTTCACTCTTTGTTATATTGCAGCCATTTGCTAAAATCATTTAAGTTCATTTATTTTCCTCATTAATATACACACAGCACCCCATATTGACAGAAAAACACAGAATTGTTGACATTTTTGCAGATTTATTAAAAAAGAAAAACTGAAATATCACATGGTCCTGAGTATTCAGACCCTTTGCTGTGACACTCATATATTGAACTCAGGTGCTGTCTATTTCTTCCGATCATCCTTGAGATGGTTCTACACCTTCAATTGAGTCCAGCTGTGTTTGATTATACTGATTGGACTTGATTAGGAAAGCCACACACCTGTCTATATAAGATCTTACAGCTCACAGTGCATGTCAGAGCAAATGAGAATCATGAGGTCAAAGGAACTGCCTGAAGAGCTCAGAGACAGAATTGTAGCAAGGTACAGATCTGGCCAAGGTTACACAAACATTTCTGCTGCACTTAAGGTTCCTAAGAGCCCAGTGGCCTCCATAATCCTTAAATGGAAGACGTTTGGGACGACCAAAACCCTTCCTAGAGCTGGCCGTCCGACCAAACTGAGCTATCGGGGCAGAAGAGCCCAGATGAGAAAGGTACAGAAGAACCCAAAGATCACTGTGGCTGAGCTCCAGAGATGCAGAAAGTCAACCATCACTGCAGACCTCCACCAGTGGGGGCTTTATGGCAGAGTGGCCCGACGGAAACCTCTCCTCAGTGCAAGACACATGAAAGCCTGCATGGAGTTTGCCAAAAAAAACACCTGAAGGACTCCAAGATGATGAGAAATAAGATTATCTGGTCTGATGAGACCAAGATAGAGCTTTTTGGCCTTAATTATAAGTGGTATGTGTGGAGAAAACCAGGCACTGCTCATCACCTGTCCAATACAGTCCCAACAGTGAAGCATGGTGGTGGCAGCATCATGCTGTGGGGACAGGATGACTGGTTGCAATCGAGGGAAAGATGAATTCGGCCAAGTACAGGGATATCCTGGATGAAAACCTTCTCCAGAGTGCTCAGGACCTCAGACTGGGCCGAAGGTTTACCTTCCAAAAGACAATGAACCTAAGCACAGCTAAAATAACGAAGGAGTGGCTTCACAACAACTCTGTGACTGTTCTTGAATGGCCCAGCCAGAGCCCTGACTTAAACCCAATTAAACATCTCTAGAGAGATGTAAAAATGGATGTCCACCAACGTTTAGCATCCAACCTGACAGAACTGGAGAGGATCTGCAAGGAGGAATTGCAGAGGTTCCCCAAATCCAGGTTTGAAAAACTTGTTGCATCTTTCCCAAAAAGACTCATGGCTCTATTAGATCAAAACTTGATTCTACTAAATACTGAGCAAAGGGTCTGAATACTTAGGACCATGTGATTTTTCAGCATTTCGTTTTTAATAAATCTGCAAAAATGTCAAGAATTGTGTTTTTTTGTCAATATGGGGTGTGTACATTGAGGGGAAAAAAATGAACTTAAATTATTTTATCAAAAGGCTACAATTTAACAGAGTGAAAAAATGAAGAGGGTCTGAATACTTTTCATACCCACTGTATATCAAAGTATGTAAATATATTGGCAATACTGACACTTCAGAGTGATAAAATGCACGAATGAGAATATAAAGAGCAGGATCTGCTTGATGTTAAAAAGAGTTAAATAATCTAATCTAATCTAAATAATAATAGTTTATCGCCCACTCCTACTTATTGTGCTCAATAACACTTTAACATCGAGCACATTCCTATTCTGGATCACTTTCTGAGAGAGGCATGTTTTTATGCACGTACTTCGACAGATGCACCGAGTTCATATTCTGGAAATTTTGCGCTTAAATTAGCCGCTAGAAATTTGTCAATTGGTATAGATTTTGCACTGTTGTCTCTGTCGCGGTTATGCTGACGTGAGGTTGCTATCCTGCGCGGTCACGAAAACGTATCATTTGCATGAGTTTTTAAGCAAACCACTTGTTTTTAAACCGCTGAAGCACAATTAGCAGCAAAAGACAACTCATTTCAGCATAAGCGCGGTCTCTGAGTTTCTCAGCTCTTTCTGAGAGATGTGGCGACATGAAGCCGCTGCTCATAGAGTGTGTGAAGACTGAACTGAGTGCTTTCTGCCGCCTAATTGGGATTGAACGGATAAATACACACACCTGTGTCAACGTGACATGTATTTGCAAGTAAACAGAGCCATTTATGTCGTAAGTGAAGGGACAGTTGAGAAAGACTTGAGTATGATTGGTGCAGTCAGCCTTAAAGGGACAGCATCCAAATTTACCTGCTGTCTTTATTAATGCTAATCCCTTAATTAATACTAATTTAAGAGAAATTCTCTCATTGCTTGCTTTTGTAACTTTTATTTAATTTACACAGTAGAGACAATGCATTGTTTTTTATACATTTGATTACTTTACACTTTATGTAGTATCTCTAATGCTTGAAGTTGTTCAGGTAGGACTATTTCATCTGCCTTTGTTCTATTGTAGTTTGCTTTCTTGCTCTTTCTTTAGCATTGTTTACTTGTCTTCAGTAAGCTTGAGAGTTTTTTAGTCTAGTATTATTTAAGCGATATTGAAATTGGTGATAAGAACTATGAAATTTCAACGGTATGAAAAATGTATATAAAATGTTACTATATCGTGATATATGTTGTTCTCATGATATAAAATTAGTCATTTCACCATATAAGATTTTGGTCATATCGCCCAGCCGTAGTTTAGCCATTGAAAACGAAGTAAAATTCTAGTTAGTAATGAACAGAGGTTCTTACAAATAATGCTTTTTAAATGTTCAGGGTCTCAAGACAATGGATGGATGGATGGATGGATGGATGAATGGATGGATACCATCAAGTACCATCAAGTCATAAATGTTAACATATGAGTGGTTTTGACAATTGCATCAACCAATTACAATTGTGGATGGATTGGATTAATTGGATGGATGGATGCATGGATTGGATGGATGGATTCTGAAGGAATGGAAAAAATATCCCAAGTTTTCCATTTTTATAATGATTATATTACACACACACAAAAATAAAAATAAAAACCTGGGACATAAATATAAACTATTCATTTAACCTTTATTTGTTCAACTATATGAGCCGATCCCCAACAACAAGCCACAGTGCCAAGTAACATCCAGTCATAAATGTTAACATCTGAGTGGTTTTGATAATTGCATCAACCAATTACAAGCATTTAGTCATTCTTCAATGGGTTGTCAGGATAATCAAGAATTTGTCTCAGAGAAGTGCTAATCATTTAGTACAAGCCTTTATAATTGTAATACGATCTTCGAATAAAGACGAACAACCTTTCTACGAGTTGACACCAAGCTCCTATCTGCCACCCTCCGTTGCTTTTCAAATACAACCTAATCACTCTCGATCTCAACATCTCTGTCTGTCAAACTACACAACATTCACACAACGGGCTAAGCTTTGCGGTGGACTCATTTGAGCTTTGAATTTTAGAAGCCAGCCGAGAGCTTGTCAAACTCATTAAAAACTGACAGTTGGTCTGGAGTTCCAGATGGTAAATGATACAAACCATTAACACAAGGCCACCATAACAGCATAACTCCTACACTTCAAATCCATCTCCCACAAGGTAAAAACACATAAATATACCGTACATGCAGTCAGATTCCAAAGCCTGTGCCTGGAAAATGATGGAAGCGTCATTTAGTCCCTAAGGCACACTGATTGATCTGTAAAAGCCGTATGAAAATAGCACAGCTGCACAGAATTATCTATATAATGGCATTTAATTGTGGGCAAGGATGTGAAGGATATTTTTTGAGAACGATACATTAGCGGGCTGGAAGTGTAGAGAGCAACTGGCCATTTAATCAACAGCCTCATGGTGATATGTAGTCATTCTGACCCCTGAATACATTGGTGCATAAATCACAACGAGAAAATAGCAGTTACCATGGTGAAGGGATGAGAGGGGACTTTATAGTACGTCCTGAGAGTACAGAAATATTACACAAAGGCAGATGTCTCTGAGCATTCATCTTTTCATATTCATCCCAACAGGCTACATGCCTGTTTCAGTAAAGCTAGAAGGCTAGATTTCTGAAAGCGCATCCAACGCATGTCAATTGAAACTCAAAAAATATGAAGTCAAAAGATAGAGAGGCTATTTTTTTTTTTTGAGAGCGTGTTCTGGATTCTATCCTCACAACTACTTACTATGTAGCCGTCCCCAATAGCATATTCAGTATTGTGTCCTCTGTAAATAATTACAATGATTCAAGGACAATGTACATTTCCATACCGAGGTCTTGCCTCTAGACTTCAATCCGAGATTTGATTGCTTCTGCGGAGGGAGCTAAAAGAAACAGGGGTCGTAACAAACATCTGAAGTGCATCTTTGTTTTCATTAATAGCTCTCAGAAATATTCACTACACCATATAGCTCTTTTGAAATGCAAATATGAGCTCAATTACATCAAAACGACTTTGGAAGTTTTTAATCCTAAACTGTTTCGGTGTATATATAGCTGTTGCCAACATTATAAACCGAAATTAAACTGTACTGTTCTAATTTTGCACAATAATGTAAACATGACCTGTAGAGATATGATTCATTTGCATTTATATTCAACACAAACAAAACATTTTATGATGAGAAACAAACATTCTTTTAAACAGAGATTGGCCATCTCTGGGGAAACAGCAGCAAGCAATAGTTTAATGAATACAGCCTTGTGAATTAAACTGAATAACCTTGCAATCCATTTAAATACTTGTAATGGACGGAAATAGAGGTAATATTGACTTGCTTTCCTTTATTAATTTGTTGTATGTAAAGCATGAGTTAAATGGTATGTGTAAAACATGTATAATAACTACACATTATAATGCCTTCGAGGTCTATTAGGCAGTACTTAATTTTCAAGGCCTCACAAAAGCAAACATTTTCAAAGTCGACCAAGAAATGGTTGTAAAATCAGTCACTCAAGTTTTCCGGTGTCTCATGTGAATCGTTATATTTGGAAAAGAAATCAATTAATTATAAAGAAAAATCACTCAAAAGACTATTACAGCCATCTCACATTCACAGAAACATCAGGAGAAACAAGGGTTCAATGTGTCATTGTACCTGCATTTAAATACTGCATGACCTAAAAGACTCAAATTCTGCCATTTATTCACTCTTGTGACTTTCTTTTATAGAGTAGGGGGTAAAAAGAGCAAAAAGTAATTTGTGTCAGGACAAGACTTTGCCGGTCGCTATTTTCCATACTCTTACAAAGAATGGAGACTGGAGCTTTCAATCTTCAAGAAAGGTGCAAAAGCACCATAAAAGCATCAAAAAAATCGTTCAAATGATTTGTAGTCATATGAAAACTTTACGTGAAAAGAGAGGACCAAGTTAACTATAACTGTAACAGTCTAAAATAGTGAGCTGGTAAGTCACATAAAACTGTACTATGACGTATAGAAGGCTTGGAATACAGTCCAGGAGTCATTTTAGAAGACTTTTAAAGTGCTTTTGCATCCTTTTAGAAGCTTGAAAGCTCCAGTCCCAATTGTAAATGCATTGAAATGAGGGACCAGCAAAGTCTCCCAGCAGATTTTTCCACAGAAGAAAGAAAGGAACAAAATTAGGGTGAGTAAATGATGACAGAATTGTCATTTTTGGGTGAACTAATCCTTTAAGAATGGGTCTTACGAATCCTTTGGATTCACACAAGGGAACTCGAAGATAAGGCAAGACCGGTGTACCATGCAAAAATAACAATCGTATGCAAATGTGCCAATATGTGAAGTAGAAGGCAACGAGAAGTCAAGCAATCGCTCATGTAAATGCAAACCGTGGGAGTTTATCGAATCAAAGGAAATGATAGCTGTGTTCTCAAACACAGATGCTCACATTTCCATAACAGTCAGCTTCAAACCGGTAAAGGTAACAAAACACTGTTCCGAATCTTCAAGCATGGCAGGTTATTTTGAGTGATGGGCGAGAGGTTGTCAGAGCGTCACGCTATGATGAACAGATGGTACGTTTCAGTGTTAGTTTCAGAACAAACTTGCAGTGAGGAAGACTACGGAAGCGTCAACCTTTGCCAGAGAAAAAGAAGCGGAAGGAATTTGTCAATCTGTTGTGCGCAGTCAACGGTTTCTCCTCCGAAGGTTCTGCCTTCCCTAATGAGACAGTCGGTGGTAAGAGGGGAAGAGGTGTTGCTCGGACACGTGGGATGAGTATAGATCCAGCCTACCGTGTCAGCTAAAACTCACTTCAAAGGCAGTTCCCGTTTGTCCACATATTCCCATCTGTCTTTCTTTGGAAGTACAGGAATTAGGCTGCAAATCGATCTGTCTTCAAGTAACGAATTCTGATTATCCGTCATGTCAAGGACGCATTGATTTGTCTGTTTATGTGTTTGTACAGTTTTGTCCAATTTTCAGATGAATGAAACTATTTTCAAAGGAAGAAAGTAGAAGAAAGTCAAACAATGAAAAGCAAGTTTCATGTCGGTTAAGAAAGGCCATAGACTCGAGAGCACCTAAAATCTCCTTTGTCAAGGTCTTGGGAATGGGAAGTGCTTGTATTGATCGGGATTCTGAGAACGCCGGTCAGGTTTCATAAAAACTCCAGCAACCTGTTGCTCGTGTCCCGTCGTCTTTTCTCTACGTTAACCTTAACTGTTTTTAAATTGTTTACTGCCTCGTGGATGTCAACGTAATGCCAGTCGTTGCTTGCAGCCTCGGTAAACAGTTTACAGCACAACATTGCCGCAAATTACCCTTGTTATTACAGCGCACGGCGCTTTGGAGGTAATATTCGCCTGCTCAGCTTTTAGATGTGAATTATGGGGCCTTTTAAAGTCTCTGCAAACTTGAATGTTAGATTTATGGTTAAATTTAAAAGCCTAAATTATTTTAGACAACGGCAGACAAGGTTTTTTGTCATAAATATTCGTCCTACGACTCAGACGTGCCCTGTTTCACCTTGCTGGTGTAAACATCGGGGCAATCCTCAAGGGCGTCCTATACAAAGATGATCTCGAATGACCTCCGGCCTCTGATTATGCAGACAAGGGTGAGATGCTAACAACAGACCTGCATTTGAAGACATGCATGTTCGCTTTTGAATAAGAGACAGCTGACACCGGATATGACCAGTTGTCATTTTACAATATATAGCGGGTCACGAGGTGAGCAGTGTTTTCTTTTCTTTCGTGGAGATATACTATCCTGTCCACGCATTTATCAGCAAAACGTAACTGTCATGCAAAACTTTCATCTTATATGTGACTATGGATATTTATTTTGACCATGTCTTCTTTATTTATCGCAATATATCCTATGTGTAGCTCTTCTAGTCATGAGCAGTCTGTAGATAGTGTAGACAGGCTAAACACACACATAAACACACAAAAGTAAACAAAAAAAAAACCAATGTGACGGCCAGGGCGAGCGAGAGCCTTGAGGGAACGGCGCGAGGCCGGTGACGCGAGTGATAATGAGCGTCAGCTGCGCGCTACACCGGTCTCGTATCTCTCACGGAGGAGCTCCGAAAGCATAAAAGAGGAGCGACTACAGTGAAGGACGAGAGAGGACCAGGCCTGGATTTAATGTTGTGTTTTATTATGTTTGTGTGGGCGGCAGTCGCCGTGAGGAATTGCCGCCATTTTACTTTTGTTTTATTGTTTGTTTGTTTATTTGATTAAAAGTTATGTTGAACGTTCGCCGGTTCCCACCTCCTTCTTCCCGTTCTAACGAACTGTGTTACAAACAAGTACAATTATGTTTGTGAATGCAATATATGCTCTGCTTTCTCTTTATTGTAACCTTCATGTAATTACAAATACTTTTTTGCCGTTTCAGGTCATTAAAAAAATGAATAAAAACATAAAAACAAGCAAATGACCAGTTTACTTTATTTTACTACTTTATAAGAAGTTGCAAAAATAATATATTACAAATAATAAATTAAATATCCGCAAAAACACAGATCATGCAACAAAAAATATATATTATTATTATTATTATTAATATTATTATAATTTTACAATCTCTGGGTTCCAAAAACAAGTGTGAATGTAAATCATGGATTTTTACAACTGAATTTAAACACTGCCTTTCAAGTTGGAGGGCAGTATGATTATTTCAAAGAAATTAATACTTTTATTCAGCAAGGACATTTTAAATGGATTTTTTTTAAATGACAGTAAAGTTACAAATGTAATGCTTGATTATTTGTCAAAGAATCCTAAAAAAATTATCAGTTTCAACAAAACATAGTAAGCAGCACACTTGTTTTATTATATGAAATACACGTGACACAAAAATTGAAGTCTGACTGTCACTCACACTCGTTCACTCACACACTCACTCGCTCACTCATTCTGATGCTCGTTCACTCACATACTCACTCACTCGCTCACTCAGATGCTCACTCACTCACATGCTCAGTCACTCGCTCACGTATGCTCATACATTCACTCGCTCACTCACTCATGCTCACTAACACACTCACTCGCTCACTCATGCTTATTCACTCTAAAGCTCGTTCACTCACATGCTCACTCACTCAGATGCTCACTCACTCACACACTCGCTTCCTCACTCACTCCCTCTGATGCTCGTTCACTCACATGCACACTCACTCACGTATGCTCACACACTCACTCACTCACTCACTCACGCTCACTAACATACTCACTCGCTCAGTCACTCAGACGCTCGTTCACTCACATGCTCACTCACACACTCGCTCACTCACACACTCACTCTCACTAACACTCACTCCCTCTGATGCTCGTTCACTCACATGCTCACACACTCACTCACCCACTCACTCACTCACACACTCGCTCCCTCACTCACTCACTCACTCTGATGCTCGTTCACTCACATGCTCACACACTCACTCACCCACTCACTCACTCACACACTCGCTCCCTCACTCACTCACTCACTCTGATGCTCGTTCACTCACATGCTCGCTCACTCACTTACGTATGCTCACTCACTCACTCCCTCTGATGCTCGTTCACTCACATGCTCACACACTCACTCACCCACTCACTCACTCACACACTCGCTCCCTCACTCACTCACTCTGATGCTCGTTCACTCACATGCTCGCTCACTCACTTACGTATGCTCACTCACTCACTCCCTCCGATGCTCGTTCACTCACATGCTCACACACTCACTCACCCACTCACTCACGTATGCTCACACACTCACTCACTCTGATGCTCGTTCACTCACATGCTCACTCACTCGCTCACTTATGCTCACACACTCACTCACTCTGATGCTCGTTCACTCACATGCTCGCTCACTCAGTTACGTATGCTCACACACTCACTCCCTCTGATGCTCGTTCACTCACATGCTCACACACTCACTCACCCACTCACTCACTCACGTATGCTCACACACTCACTCACTCTGATGCTCATTCACTCACATGCTCACTCACTCGCTCACTTATGCTCACACACTCACTCACTCTGATGCTCGTTCACTCACGTGCTCACTCACTCACTCACACACTCGCTCCCTCACTCACTCACTCACTCTGATGCTCGTTCACTCACATGCTCGCTCACTCACTTACGTATGCTCACTCACTCACTCCCTCTGATGCTCGTTCACTCACATGCTCACACACTCACTCACCCACTCACTCACTCACACACTCGCTCCCTCACTCACTCACTCTGATGCTCGTTCACTCACATGCTCGCTCACTCACTTACGTATGCTCACTCACTCACTCCCTCTGATGCTCGTTCACTCACATGCTCACACACTCACTCACCCACTCACTCACGTATGCTCACACACTCACTCACTCTGATGCTCTTTCACTCACATGCTCACTCACTCGCTCACTTATGCTCACACACTCACTCACTCACTCACTCACGCTCACTAACATACTCACTCGCTCAGTCACTCAGACGCTCGTTCACTCACATGCTCACTCACTCGCTCACTCACACACTCACGCTCACTAACACTCACTCACTCAGATGCTCACTCATACACTCACTCACTCACTCACTCTGATGCTCGTTCACTCACATGCTCACTCACTCGCTCACTTATGTTCACTCACACACTCGCTCACTCACATCCTCACTCACTCACTCATGCTCACTCACACACTCGCTCACTCACATGCTCACTCACTCGCTCACTTATGTTCACTCACACACTCGCTCACTCACTCTGATGCTCGTTCACTCACGTGCTCACTCACTCGCTCACTTATGCTCACTCACACACTCACTCGCTCACACACACTCTCACTAGCTCACTCACGCTCACTTTAACAAAATAAATCGATATTGGGGTCAAAGGTCACATGAAATTTTGCAACCGAAAAATTAGGTCATGGACCAAAAAAAAAAAAAAAAGGTTGAGACTCTCTGCTTAGGCTGTCTAATCCAGGAGTATGAGAATAACAAAGTAAACCAAGCAGGTTTTGATCATGAGGAGATGCTTATTTGATGGCATGTGATTAAAACTGAAGCGCAGTCCACCAGAGGGTGAACGCTCAGCAGCCTTACATTATTACTGCCCTAAAATCTGCGGTCCCCTTCCGCACCCGACGCCCGAGCAACACGCTGCTCTACATAGAATCAGCCCCGTTCCAATCCGCGCACAAACAAATGGATAACACGCGTCTATTCAATGTAGGACGCAAAACGTAACGCGGCATAAAAAGATTAAATTCCCCAGGCTTTCTGCATCCAATTTGAATGTTCCTTTTTTCCCGTCCTCTTCTTCTGATGTTTCTTATAAAAGCCGACTACATTTCAGTGCGTTTTTTTTTTTTTTTCCTTTTTTTCCTCGAGGCTTCTAAACAATAGCCTCGCAGCCACGCGCTGGATAGACGCCACCACGCATCCAATGCAGGACACATAATCTCCTCGCGGTGATAGTGGAACATTCTGGACCGCAGGGAAGCTGTTCATCCACTGCAGCAGACCATCATGTGACAAATATAGCAGACAGCGATGATGGCTTTTATAGGAAGTGAAGTAAACAAGCGAGAGCCCACAGGAGATCGCCCATAAGCTCTTTCTGATGACATGTGTAAACGGAATATTTATTGATGATCTGAGAAACAGTGATTGCAGCTGCAGGAATACATAGGAATAGAGGCCATTTCCATGTCACGCTGTCCTCTGAGCTTAATTCAATGACTTTTGATGGAAGAGCTTTATTCACACATATAAAACGACAGAGTAAACAAATACGCAGGGATGGTATGTCTTATCATGTTAGTATTAAAATGTAATTTTCTGGCAGGTTTGGTTTGATCATAACGAACCCTGGCGCGATTGCTCTGTTAGTGCGCTTCATTTGAATGAGTGTGTGTGTGTGTGTGCTGTCTGAACCCCGGTATGCACCAACATTTCAACAGACCAGTCTTGGAAAGTATCCTAGCAAACATAGTAGGTTATGTATTAAGTGAACTTAAACACTCATGTGTTCAGTTTCTGTGCATTATGTCTTAAAGTGACAGCAGCCAAATATTCCTGCTGTCTGTTTGTGTTTTTACATTTTTCATGATTTAGCAGACGCTTTTATCCAAAGCGACTTACAAGGGGAGCAATTAGGGGGTTTCATGTCATGTTGCTCAAGGACACTTTAGTCATGGTATCGAAGTTGGAGAGAGTGCTGTTTATTCACAATCCCCACCTTCAATTCCTGCCGGCGTGGGAATCGAACCGGCAACCTTCAGATTACAAGCCCGACTCCCTCACCACTAGGCCACGACTACCCCAATTACTACAGTTTTTAATGTTAATCAAACAACAAAAGACAAGGAAAGCACTCATTGCTCTTGTGTGAATAGATTTTGTAAGTTAATTAGTGATGATTACTCTTTAATATGCTCAGTGTTGTTTTACATTTGGAAAGCTACTTTATTCCATTTCTCTAGCTAAAAACCTGAAAAAGCACCTTTTTTGTTTTATTTGTATCTTTGCTCTACTGTATTTATTTGTGCGGTTGCTTGTAGTTTGATTATTTGACAGTACTCTTTTTTCCCTTAACATTATCGGATTAGATCTGTGCTAAAATATATTGAATGTCGCTTTAAGAAACGAATGAAAATATGAATTGAAACTGAAAAAAATGTTTGACTTGGTTTTTAATACACTGCATGTTTTGCTGTTTTCTCCTTTTTCCTACACTTCTGAAGTTTTCATTTACAAACCCTGGGTTTTCATTCGCCATTCTAGCCCAAATCTCTCGCGGGGGCGGGGCTAGCATTGGTGTGTTCTCATTGGCTACTGAGTTTTTGATTGACAGCTTCTTGACTTGCAAGTGAAGATGTCAATGTTGTGTTGAATGTGTGGATGTGATCTTCTGTAAGCAGCTTCCTATTTCATTTTAGTGATATAAAGAAAGGAGTTTGTATATTATTTTATCTGCTGATACACTATGAGATGACTTCATAAGCAATAGCATACACATATGATATAATCATCATTACCATCAATCATCGTCGTTATCAGGACACTGGATACTTGAGGTAAGTCATTATTTTTTTAATTAAACATTAAAAATAAATATTTGTCCAATACATGCATGTATAAGTCTGCGATGTGTTATGTTCAAAGCAGTTTGTATTGTTAGATTATAATACAACTCCTTTCTCATTTTCCAGGGACTGGAACAACTTTTCCATAAACAAAATTCTGATGCTGACCCAGCGGATGGAGTGGTAGTCCCAGAGATCCACTGTCCCAATCACACAAGAATCTTGATCTTCAGACAACTAATATTTTGGAGATATTTTAATTTCTTTGAAGTTTTAGATTAAAACACAGTTCACAAATACACAAGAGGTTGCACTTTATTCTTATTAGTCTATGCAGATCTTTGATTTGCATACCAACAGCATATGAATGTTAAGGTGATAGTTCCCCCTAAAATAAAAGATCAAATATTATACTCACCCTCATATGGTCCCAGATGCATATTACTTTCTTTCTACAGATAAACACAAATTAAGTCCTAAGACACTTTAATAACCACACAGCGACCCCAGCAATTCATGCGACCCCAGTGGATGAATCAATGTCTTCTGAAGAGAAACAATAGATTAAAAAATACTAATAATTTAAACTGTTTTATCTATTAACAATCACTAACGACCCTCTGTCATGTGTCCATGAGTTGATTATGGTCTACAACTAATAAAAACAAAAAGTACTAATTAGCAGTTTGGATCTCTCTCTTATCTCTATATCTATATTTATATATGTACACATATATACACACATTAGATATATAGATACATAGATAGATAGATAGATAGATAGATAGATAGATAGATAGATAGATAGATAGATAGATAGATAGATAGATAGATAGATAGAGAGAGAGATAGAGAGATAAGTTATGTTGTAATATTTGATAATATTGTAATATTTTATATTATTTTTTTATTTTTTCTATTCTACAGATGTTTTTATTATTGTTTTAGGTATGCTTTGGCAATATTGTAAGATTTACAGTCATGCCAATAAAGCTATGTTGAATTGAATTGAGATAGATAGATAGATAGATAGATAGATAGATAGATAGATAGATAGATAGATAGATAGATAGATAGATAGATAGATAGATAGATAGATAGATAGATAGATAGATGTGGTCAAATGATAGATAGATAGATAGATAGATAGATAGATAGATAGATAGATAGATAGATAGATAGATAGATAGATAGATAGATAGATAGATAGATAGATAGATAGATAGATAGATAGATAGATAGATAGATAGATAGATAGATAGATAGATAGATAGATAGATAGATAGATAGATAGATAGATAGATAGATAGATAGATAGATAGATATAATGTCTTGGACACGCTTTGCTAAAACTTCCAAATTAAATAAAATAATAATTGCATGAAATATAATTGCCCATGTTTACAGTTTCAATTATATTTATTTATAAAGTTATACAAAAAAATAAAAAATAACAGAGCGGCATTCGTGTCTAATTGGAGCGCTGGATCCTCCTCCACATCGGTGTCGTGTAGCTTACAGCGCTTGAAGCTCTCGAAGGACAGAAGAAACATTGTGCGCGCACGTTCATCCTTCCTACACCAAACACAGCCCACCACTTCATCGACATGCAGGTCTTTGTCTCATCAACTCACATCAAGGCATGTGAAGAAACGAGAACACGTGAGTCCTCACTTTCCCATCAAACCGATGTTCACACGGGCCAAACGCCTGACCCATCACTCTCAATCCTCTCCGTGCTGAGGAGACCCACATCCGGATTAATGCTGTTCAGACCTTGAATGTTAATTTTCATACTTAAATGAGAGCAAGTGAGCAACTCATGGAGAATGAAGTGAACTTCAGCAATGTCTCAGCAGATGGACAATCGTATTTAACAGAGAATGATTCTCATGCCACACACATTCTGATTTAATTGAGATTAGCGGTGTGCAATTAATTCCTATCAAACAATTTAGCTAAATTAATTTCAAAGTGGAAAAAGGAATGTGCTTTGGCACATTCCAAAATTAATAAAAAAATTAATAAACACTATTTAAACAGAAATCACAGAGATGAAAAAGTGAGGTTTAGTACTAATTAACCATCCGAAGTGAGGTCAAACCAACCTTTCTTGTTCTACAAGGATGATTGCAACTCGCAGAAAATGCGAAAATTGGTTCGGAAGGAAGGGAAAACTCCTCGGAGAGTAATTAATGATTTTCGTGATCCTGCCTTGAAGGTGGAACTTTCTAAATTGCATCTCTAATCAGTATAAGCACTGTTTGTGTCAGCAATAACTGCCTTCAAATTAGCAGTTCTATCATCATTAGAGCTCTTTCCCATGATGTCTGTGACACTGATCAAGATCAAGGCCAAAAGGTTGTTCGAAACGTATACTGTGCCCTCGTAGATGATCTTTTTTTTTCTCAGTCTGGCTTTGAGAATACAGAAAAAGGTGCAGAAATGGAGCAAAACAACAAAGTAACATTGAAGTTGATCAAACAGAACAATTGTATATACAATAAAGCTACTTAAAAAGTCACTGCCAGGTCACCGTGATTTTGCCAAGTAAGACATTTCCCGGGTTAAATTCTCCTGAAAACCTAAATTCTAAATAAATAAATTATCCCTAAAATCAGAGGGAAATGACTGATGTAGAAGCACCTAACCCTGGTTGTGAACTTGACATAAATTGTAAACTTGTCCCTCAAATCTGATTAGTTGATTGTGAATGTTGTTCCAAGATGTTGATCCGGGAAAATGTTGTACTTGGCCTCAACGCCAGAGTGTCTGCCAAGGGTTCCCGGATGGTGACTAATTGTCTTATCCACAAAACCATGACCTCAACACACTTACGAAGCTTTAAAGGGGTCTTCTCTTTGATATTCTGCAGCCAGTTGCAAACAAAGCCTTTACATGCTTGTCGAACTTTCTTCAAACTTCAAAAATTTTCGTAGAACTATGACTTGTACTGCATGGCAGCTGTACCACCTGACCGATAAACCGATAGGTGGAAGACGTCAAAGTACGGCGAGAGCGATTCGAAAACATACAGTAATTGCGACATGGCGTCGTTTCTGCATGCTGATTGGCCACGTGAATTTGTAGGTGGGGGAATTTGTATGGGGTAGTCGTGGCCTAGTGGTGAGGGAGTTGGGCTTGTAAATAGAAGGTTGCCGGTTCGATTCCCACGCCGGCAGGAATTGAAGGTGGGGATTGTGAATGAACAGCACTCTCTCCACCTTCGATACCATGACTAAAGTGTCCTTGAGCAAGACACCTAACCCCTAATTGCTCCCCTTGTAAATCACTTTGGATAAAAGCGTCTGCTAAATGATGAAAATGAAAATGCAGGTCCCACTACATTAGAGGTCTTCAACAACGCTTGGCTGGGTCCAAAATCTTAAGGGTTAGTTTACCCATAAATGAAAATTCCATCATCATTTACTCACCCTCAAGTTATTTTGATATAACTTATGAGATATTTTGAAGAATGTCTGTAACCAAACAGTTGATTCGACAGTACAGGGTTAGGGTAAAGGATACTATGGAAGTCAATGGGGTTTTCAGAATTTTCATTTTTGGGTGAACTATCCCTTTATGCAGCTCACTTGTCGCCTCGCTGCCCTATCAGGCAATGACTTCAAAGGCAGCGCACAAAGGTACCTCATGAAACGGACTTCTGAGGCGGCGTAAAAGTTCAACGATCTGCAACAAAATAGAGCAATCTCTGGTGATAAATAAGCGAATATTCAAATGACTACAATAGTTATTTCTCGCTAGAAATGACATCAAAAGTAGAAAACGTTGGAACACCAAAACAAAAATTCTCCAGCCGCACCCTACAGACGCCATCTTTATTTATTCTGTCACAGAAGGCAAAGCACAGTGTTGTGGGATATCAAAAGCAGCGAAGGATACAAATCTATGGTGCCTTCAAAAATCAATGAGATGAAGTTAACATTGGATTTGGACGTGCCATGAAAGGCAGCATTTTTAAGCTCTTGGATGGGATGCACTGTATTGTAGAGTTCAGCTCAAACACACCTGAACTTGAAAATCACAAGAAGGTTTCTTTTTTAAATATTCACTTTAATACAGAAATTAAATGTTGTATGGATTGCATTTTTAATCAATGAATAAAATACTTTTAAATGTATGCAAAGTGGACAGATGAACATGCCGGACATCTATAACAAGATTATGTGACAATTCTAATTTGTATCCAAGTGTTAGAAGGCTTAAATCAGGGAAACAATGTTCATCTTGAATTGTTTTCTCTCTATTTCCACTTTTAATATTTGCCGTTGTTGCGTGACCTGCGTAGGTGATGTTCGATGGGCATTTGGAAGAAAAGGCAACCTCAAAGAAAGCAAACCGCTTAAAGGTGAAGTCGACCTTTCCTCGACCTTCCGGAGGCTGATGATCCGTGTATCTGCAGACACAGCAGACCTTTTGTTCCGCAACTTTTGTTGGGCTCAACGTTGCCCCCGAGGAACTTCACTAGCACAACTGGTTTTCTGTCAGATTTTTCAGCAGCAATTACCTTAATCAACAGAATATGTTGGGGGGGGGGGGTGAAAAAAGTGAGAAAACACACTGAAAATGAGGTCTAGGAAAACTCACAACAGCCTCAGCAACGCTATTAGGAAGAAAACACACTCCACTAAAAACACTGGTGAAAAGTAATTTAGGCTGGAAACTAATTGAGCGGTGCGACCTTGGTGCTTGAGTAAGTTGCCTTGCTGTGCGCAAACACCACATCACTTGATTTGAGAAAAGAGCAAATGTGTTCCAGCTCTTGTTGCAGTCTTTCAATGGTGCCAATTATCCAATAACCCTAAAGCGAACTCAAAGACTCAGTCCAGAAAACCACAGCCTGATACAGGACCCTTAAGTAAAATCCGAACACATTGGCAATGACTCTATGGTTCAGGGGATTCTCAGGTAAAGCCGTGATTCACTGCAGAACGAGCCGTGCTAATTGTATGCTTTATGACCTTGGGACAAAACGTGCTTTCTGTGCTTTCAGGTGAGGGCCCCTAGGGGCCACTGAGGGTCGCAAGATTACTTTTCTACCCGTTTCAGAAACCCTGCCATTGTAAAGAAAGGGGGAAAAAAGAGGCATCCATCAGATTGTAAGGGGATTTTTGAGAGGTCTTAAATGGCGAACGCAATAATGACTACAGCAGGAAGAATGCTGAGGGAATTCATGTAGTGGCTAAAATAAAAGATTGCATGAGGCTGGAAACCAGGAGAAGAGGTCAGGGAAAGTACGGGAAAACAAGACTTTCATTTTACTGGAATTTTTGTGTTTTTTTTTTTTCTTTTCGAATGATCTTCTTTTGTGTTCGACAGAAGAAAAAATCCTATTGCAATCACATAAAGGTTAATAAATTAATAATCTACTCCATCGCACGAGAAAATTGGAATTGGTACAATGTGATTTGTGTGGAAAATGTAGGATTTTTAAAACAAAAAACAAACGGAAGCTTGCCAGATCGTATGGAAACGTAAAAATCTCAAGTCAATTTGTACATATTTTACGAGGTGGATAATTCGTATGACCTCACTCGTACGAATTCATAGGGTTTTTGTGAAATCGTACGTATTTTACAAGTTGCCAAATTAGTATGAATTCGTACAAATGACCTACCCCTAACCCCGCCCCTAAACCTACCCGTCACTGGGGTTTAGACAAATCGTATGAATTCATATGAATGAGACTGTACGAAAGAATCTCACGTAGCCAGACCTTCGGACAGATGTCAGAAAGTCTGGGCTCTATCGCAGCTTTCGTTGGCCAAGCAATGTTTGACTGACAAGTAACACAACCAATCACAGTTCGTTTTGTTTCGCGTCATGTTTAAGGGTGTAAAAAAATAACAGCGGTGTGCATACAAAAACAAAACGCCGTGCATCTAATAAATTCATTCAAGAACATTATGCAAGTTTACTGCAACAATGGAGCCACGAACTTCACATGCTTTTAAAAATCCAGCGTTTGGTTGATCCTGGTAAGCACTCGTTGTCTTCTTCCATGAGGGGCTTTGCGTCACGGCATTTGCTTCCAGGTGGACCTTTAAAAAATAGGGTAGTCGTGGCCTAATGGTGAGGGAGTCGGGCTTGTAATCTGAAGGTTGCAGGTTCGATTCCCATGCCAGCAGGAATTGAAGGTGTGGATTGTGAATGAACAGCACTCTCTCCACCTTCAATACCATGACTAAAGTGCCCTAATTGCTCCCCTTGTCACTTTGGATGCAAAAAAAAAGCATCTGCAATGATTTTTTTTTTTTAAAAAAAAAAATGCAACTAACGTTCAGCCAATGGTCTGTGGGTGCGATGTCTGAGGCTGAGACTATGTACGAATTGGCTATGAGATTGCGTTGCCAGTTCACCAAAACGTAAAAATACTTATGAATTTCTATGCGTGTTGCAATAAATAAGAAATGAAATCAAAAAATAAATACACAAAATGTTACGTGGTGTAACAATAAAGTAATGACATTTTCTCGACACACCAACACAATTGCATGGCAATTTTTATTCAAGCTTTTCTTTCTTTCTAAACGTTGTACATTGCATGATTTACTAGGTATGTGTCCGACGCCGAAAAGCTTATCCAGAAAAGTATGGATAATGGTTTCAAATACCATGGCGCAAAAGGTATTCTCGTCGCTTCATAACATTAAGGGTGAATCACTATAGTCACATGGACTGTATTAAATATGTCTTTACCTTTATGGGCCTTCCAGTCTTTTAATAGCTTTGCTGTCAATTGAGGATGAAAAAAAACAATCAAAATATCTTCATTTGTGTTCTGAAGACGAACGGAGGTCTTACGGGGCTGGAACTGCATAAATGAGAATAATTCATTGCAGCAATTTCATTTTTGGGTCACCTAACTCTTTAAGTCTTGCATTCTTACACATTTCAGAATGCACCAACACATGAAACTGGGCTTCAGTAGAACTCCTTTGGCCTCGTCCACTTACTGTCTTCACTCAGTCTATTACCTCGGTTTATCAACATACAGGGTAAAAACTGGTGCAAAAAAAGGCCGTGGGACTCAAACGGAGTTTTAAGCAATGCCGTTTCATGCATCGCAGGGAGTACTGAATTCCATTTTTAATCATTTAATTTTGAATAATGCACTTGCAGGTGAAGACAGCATGTCGAGTTATTACAATCTCTCAAATTAATAACCAAAAATGCTGCGGCGCTCCGCCTGGAGGATGTTCATATTGCGTTATAGTTGATGAAATTAATATTGTTTTTAATATTGTTTGTGTGCATGCGTCTGTAGGTTGGGCACCAGCAGGTTGTCATCACGCAGAGCATCCGTCTCTAGTGCGAAATGAAATCCGCCGCGTACCCACAAGGCAACTCGGCTGAGTAAATACAATAATTTAATTTAGCTTTCAATTACACACGCATTCCGACTTTCTTTTACCGTTTAATTAAACAGTTGTAAACCGAGGCAGCAAACAACCTTGACTAAATCAAATTAGATCCATTACAAACAGCAATATGATGAAGATGAAAAAAAGTGGCGAAGAAAGATCGAACACCTTGGGAGAAGGGGGGAAAAAAATTGCAAATATCCATAAAATGATTTTCATGGCAGCAAAATGGAGTTTGATATTGTTCAATCTCTTCAATTCTGAATCTAAATTGAAGTATATCACACTTCACGGACTTCATCGCAATCTGTAAATGAAACCCTGCCCCCACCGCAGGACAGTCCCAAAGACAACGTGTTCATTTCAAAGGCATTTATTGACTGTGGACACATTGAGTGGCCAACTGTGGATCCAAATCATGTAAAAACCACAGAGCTTCTAATGTAGGAGAAGAAGCATCAATAATTAAAGTGTTGTTGTAAATTTTCACAGCGTTTGATTGGGCATTAAGATGAGTGAGTGGGAAAGGGGCTGCTGGGAAGCCTGGTTGGATGTTTGGCTCAGAGTCATATTTTCCCAGTGTGAGAGTAGTTACAACTCTCAACCGCACTCTCTTTCCTCTGTAATTGTCTGTTGGCAAACCCTGTTTCCGTAGCCTGCTATGCTTCCAGCCCTCGAACCTCTCACACACACACAACACACACACGCCCTCTCCCCAGCAGCCTGGAACAGGTTTAGGGATCAGAGACAATGACGGTGACAGGTGTTTTCATGCACAAAGCGTGTGTGACTGGGCGTCTCTTAGGCAATTAATGGGCACGGGCCACATTTCCACAATACGGCCGAACACACGGCTAATCTCAGGGACACAAAGGAAGCTCCTTTTCCATCACAACAAACGCAACCTTGATGAAGCAAAATATTTTCTCAGCACACGATAAGTCTTAAAAATGAGCATTTTATGGCATTGTGTGACAGACGAATACATGATGGCTATTGAAAATGCCTTTTTCAATTGCTAAACGATATGCTCGCTTATCTGTTTCTATTACATGAGCTGTGTCCGAAACCGCTCCCTATCCACTATATAGTGCACTTTTGTAGCGCTGTCCGAATTCTGAGTGAACGACTTCATTCCCTACATTCGTTCACTCCTCTCTGATTTTGAGTGTACATTCGATGTACACACGTTAAAGCGCCGTTACCCAAAATCCAACGCGATGAGACGATCGAGCGCGAAAGAAAAATAAATACGGCCGAATACGGAATTTTTATTAATTTGAACATCTTTGTAAAGATATTTTGAGCGAAATGATACAGATTTATATCATAATATATATATATATATATATATATACTTATTATCGATTTTTCCTCATATGTCAGTGAACTGTTGTACAGTGTATTTATTTACCGTTATATTTTTTATAAACAAATGTGACACTGTAGTGTCTTTGTTCTGTTATTTTTAAATATAAATGTACTAAATAGCATGACACAGGTTCTCTCTTTATTCTCAATAAACATGACAAATAAACAGTAATGGACGGGTACAGGAAATGTTAATGACGAAATTGTCTGCTATTAACGTCAGCGTCCGAATTCGCTCACTCGTTTTCGTTCACTCTTTGCTCAACTGTCATGCACTATATAGGGGTTAGTGAACGAGTGAACGAGTGGGCGGTTTCGGGCACAGCTATGGACTCCAGATGCAATGCTAATAGGAATGTAATGGTACATGTAAACATTACAGTTAAAGGAGAATTAGTCTTTATTCACATCATTAACTCGTCTTTCTTCTGTGGAACTCAGAAGGAGATAGTTAGCAAATGTTCACATCTTTTCTATACAGTCAATGCAAATGAGGACAGATGCTGTTGACACTCAAAACTGATCATTCAGCGGCATTGCTCCAGTCTTTGGTGTCAAATGATCCTTCAGAAATCATTCTAATATGCTGATTTTCTGCTATAAAAAAAACATGTCTGGTTATTTTCAATGTTGCAAACATTGAATACATTGCTAGTTTCAGCCCGACATGATCATTTTTTAGACCATCATGTTTTAATTGCAAATGCACTGTTCGCCCGGGGGAGAGCTGGTCTGAAAACGAGGTGTGTTCGGGTGCATTGTTGGCGTATTGCTATTTTGAGGCAACTGAAAGCGACCGAGCCATTGACCGACAATAACCTGCTCTAAAGTTAATGTATTTTTTTTGTTATTTAAAGTTGGCGGGAGCACAACGCGCGTAAACTCTGCTTGTTACATTCACAGGGTACAGCAGCACACAAACATACCAAATATAAAAAAAATTAAAGGAATACAAATGTAAAAGATTATTATTGTGTACATAAAGATACATATCACAATGGATAGTCATTATGAGGAATGAAATTGGTTAATTATTTGAATCGATTCACTTTAACTGTGAATGCCTCAGATTTCGGGCATTTGTCAGCAACTGAAGATCATGTACAAAATAGACTAGACTAGTGAACAATATAGACTAGAGTTTCATCAAACGTAGTATTTGTGGTGCTTATATATATATATATATATATATTATTTAACCGGTTTCTTTAGTTAATATAAACTTTAAAATAACATTAATTTCAAACAGATTTTTTTTTACAACAATGTAAATATCTAACCTTTTACCAATTGAATGCATCCTTAAAGAATTAAAGTATTAATAAAAAGTCAAAGTAAAATTGAATTTTTGACTAAACACCGCCTCCGCTGTGGTGCTCAAACTTCATTCATGTTTATGCAGATTCAAATATGGTGCACCAGGACACGGTATAAAACATGTTATCTTTGGTTTCCATGTGTTTTAATGTGCAAGTCTGAATATGCGGAAGTGCAAATGACATTTTCTACTCCACAACAGAAATGAGGTATAAATGAGGGTGAGTAAGGCATTAAACTAAGCCTTTAATACCATCTCAAGAGGCACTTCAACCCACTCCATCAATACAAATACCACAAACACGGATGAGCCTCTAAGTATATTTCCAGTAGAAATCGAGAGGAGGTCAGGCTGGCCATGTGTGTAGACAAGCCCGTGTGACGTTCTTTATATTAAGGGTTCAAGCGTGAGCCTGTGTAAACAAGCAGTGTGATTGTTTTTCTGTCAGGTAGCATGTGTACGGGTGTGTGCGTGGCCTGTTCTTACACAAACCCAGAGATCAGTGACAGTGGACCGTTTGATGAAATGTCAAGGCGAAGGTGAGCACTAATAAAAGGTAAATAAGCCAAATGGAGCCACGAGAGCACGGGTCGCCGTGACTGAAGGGCGTCGGCAAGGGCGAAAATGAACACCGTCAGCACGTTTGAAACGGAAGCCAGCCATCTGGGAAGGATATTGAAAGGCTCACGTTAAAGGTTACATCAAAATGAACAGCTGAGAGCCGCCATGTGATGGAGGATTCCAGAACATCCCGCAGAATTCTGAGGATCGTGGATCGGTGTTATGAGATTGGCGGGGTGACTTTGCGAGAGCACATGTTGAGATATTATTTATTGATATGAATTTATAACGGATGCTATAGCTTACGGGTTTCTGCTACTTGGACTCAAGATGCAATGAAGAAAGAAATCGTAGACAGAAAAAGGAAATCACAGATTGGAATAAGAAAAGCAGACAGAAAAAGCAAAACGTAGATCTTTGTGTCTTGTGTAATCGTACATGTTCTTTGGTGGAAATCATAAGGTGAAATTATGTTATGTGCTATTTTCTATACAGTAAACACAAATGAGATGCTGATTCAAAAATAAAAAAACCTTAAAAATCATTTATTGTTAAATGTTTAACATGTTTAACGATATGTTTAAAGGTGGAATAGAACCATTTTTAGTTCCCCAAAGGAAATTGAAGTGACCAGGTCTTAAACGTATCAATAAACATGTTAAACATTTAACAATAAATGATTTTCTTTTCTGCTTTTTTTTGTTGTTGTTTTTTTCCACCTGTAGCCCAAGACTGGTTTCCCGCCGAAGCTAAGCAGGGCTAAGCCTGGTAGATGGGACACCTCCTGGGAAAACTATGTTGCTGCTGGAAGAGGTGTTAGTGAGGCCAGCAGGGGGCGCTCTCCCTGTGGTCTGTGTGGGTCCCAACGCCCCAGTATACTGATGGGGACACTATACTGTCAAAAAGCACCGTCCTTCGGATGAGACGTTAAATCGAGGTCCCGACTTCTCTGTGGTCGTTAAAAATCCCAGGATGTCTTTCGAAAAGAGTAGGGGTTTACCCTGACATCCTGGCCAACTTTGCCCATTGGGCTCTGTCCATCATGGTCTCCTAATCATCCCCATATTCTGATTGGCTTCATCACTGTGTCTCCTCTCCACCAATAAGCCGGTGTGTGGTGGGCGTTGCTGCACATCGATGGTTAAGGAAATTCCCCCTTTCGTATGTAAAGCATTTTTTACTGAGAGTACCCAGAAAAGTGCTATACAAATGCAAGGAAGTAATTAAAAAAACTTTTATCCTTGGTGTAAAGAACATTTAAAAAACCCAAAAAACCTTTTTCCACTGTAAAGAACCTTTTGTGGAAAGGAAAGGCTCCATGGATTTTAAAGGTTCTTCGTTGATACTAGGGGTTGAACGACTTCAGATATTTTTAAGTCGACATTTGTGTAATTAAAGTCGAGTCAACGTCGACGAGCTCATTAATGAACAAATAAGCCTGAAACTCGTTGCCTTGTGCACAGCCATGATATTTGACACAATGCTGCCCACGAGGCTATCGCTCCTACATAACAGCTTGTAGCGAGGCATGTTGATAAGGGAAGGAGGCGGCGTGAACCGGCGAACATAAATCCATGCCTGTTCCTCTCTCATCTTTCATTGTGATTGCTCCTCCTTTTATCCTTCCAAGCTCCTCCATGAGCATGTGTGTGTGTTACAATTAGGGGTGGGACAAAATATCGATATGGCGATATATTGTCGTCCTTCTCTGTGCGATGAGAATCGATACCCTGGCACCAAACATCGATATTTTAATTCGTAAAATACGGTGCTCTAAACAGATTTCGCTGCTCCCAGTGTCTCTACTTAACACGCCACTTTATCACATAAATTAGGGACATAAGTTTACTAGCCTAAGAAAAACAGGGAGATGGCAGAAAAAATAATAGATGCATCAAGCACGTTTAATTCAAAATCTGGACGCACTTAGGCTTTTATGTGGCAAGCGTAAACTTCTTTGACGTTCTTCACCGAGCGCTTACGCAGATATATTAGACGCCTCCTTTCAAACGCTCCCGTGTGAAGCGGCAAGTGTGTCAAAGATGTCGTTTTACAATTTGTTTGTGAACGTGAAGCGTTCATCATTGTAGCTAATCACAGACATGCATGTTGAGCTCGTGAACACACAACAGCCAATCAGAGGTCTTTAAAAATCCACTCAACAGAGCTCAAAATGCGAAGCTAAGCTGGTATTGTCACATTTTAAAAATACCCAACTCGTAACTTGTCGTAATGTGTCAGTTTACACGCAACAAAAAGTTTACGCTTTTAGTAGAAGCATAAAATGCTTAATTTGCTTAAAATGTTCAATTTAAATTACAGACTGAAAAACTGTGCTGTTCTCTAACATTTTGAACTTTAATAAAGAGAGAAAACCTGCACTTAACCTCTTCACTGGCATTTTGTTGTAACAGTTAGACAAATATCGAGATGTATCATTGTAGGATTATCTAACAATTATCTCAGAATTGCTGTCTCTTGACTTTATCGTTATCGCGAGCCATATATCGTGATTGTATCGTAAGGTACTCTGCGATTCATTTACATTTTATTCATTTGGCAGACACTTTTATCCAAAGCGACTTACTAGGGGAGCAATTAGGGGTTTCATGTCTTGCTCAAAGACTTTAGTCATGGTATTGAAAGTGGAGAGAGTGCTGTTTATTCACAATCCACACCTTCAATTCCTGCCGGTGTGGGAATCGAACCAGCAACCTTCAGGTTACAAGCCCGACTCCCTCAGCATTAGGCCACGGCTACCCGATTCCCACCCCTTGTTACAATGCAGCAACACATTAGTTTAGAACGGCGATTAACTTACGTGTACAATAAGCAGTTTCAAATGTGCATTATATAGTGTACATGGACTTCAAAGATTTCTAATGTTTTTGCGCCCTCTATAGGCCATCATCAGCAACTAGTCGACGTAAAGCTTAAAGCTTTGAATCAATTAGTCGACAAGTCTTTGCAACCCCTACATGGAACCATATATGCTAATAAAGTGTCTTTGTTTTAAAGAGTGTACTGTTTGGATTTGGTCACAATTACAAATATATTACAAGTAACATGATATACGGATTACTTTTTAAGTTACTAGTAAAGTAGTGTATTACTTTTGAATTTAAAAGAAAATATCTGAGTTACTTTTTAAAATAAGTAACGCAAGTTACTTTATTTTCCGACGTATTAGCTGTTTATCGGGAGTAAGGTGCAGAGGCATCTAAACATGATGGTTATTGTAGTTCTAGAAATGTGATTTACTTCATGTGAAATGAATTCCTCAAAATGAATAATCAAATCTAATTCAAATAAAACAAATATTTTCATTCATTCATTCACTCATTCATTTTCTGCCGCTTATCCGGGGCCGGGTCGTGGGGGCAGCAGTCTGAGCAGAGATTCCCAGACATCCCTCTCCCCAGACACTTCCTCCAGCTCTTCCGGGGGGACACCGAGGCGTTCCCAGGCCAGCCGAGAGACATAGTCTCTCCAGCGTGTCCTAGGTCTTCCCCGGGGCCTTCTCCCGGTGGGACAAGCCCGGAACACCTCCCTGGGGAGGCGTCCGGGAGGCATCCGAAACAGATGCCCGAGGCACCTCAGCTGACTCCTCTCGACGTGAAGGAGCAACGGATCTACTTTGAGCTCCTCCCGAGTGACCGAGCTCCTCACCCCATCTCTAAGGGAGCGTCCGCCACCCTGCGGAGAAAGCTCATTTCGGCCGCCTGTATCCGGGATCTCATTCTTTCGGTCATGACCCAAAGTTCATGACCATAGGTGAGAGTAGGAACGTAGATCGACCGGTAAATCGAGAGCTTCGCCTTGCAGCTCAGCTCCTTCTTCACCACGACAGACCGGTACATCGACCGCATTACATTCCGTCAACCTCACGCTCCTTCCTTCCCTCACTCGTGAACAAAACCCCAAGATACTTGAACTCCTCCACTTGAGGCAGGAGCTCTCCACCAACCTGAAGAGGACAAGCCACCCTTTTCCGACTGAGAATGAACAAATATACTTTATGTATTTAATCTCATTTTATTAAGCGACGTCTTTGCTCCTGACCTTCGACGTTCAAATTCAACCACACTAATAAAAAAATGACTTTAGTTAAACATCACGTGTTCCATTTTGTTTTCTTTTCCTGCATCCGATATTGTTCTGCAACCCACAATGGATTGTTTGAGTTGCGCTCTCTAGTGTACAGGCGTGCATTCACATTTGCTTCAGTCAGAGGCGTAATAATTTCACTTTCCGTGTGAAAGGTCCATCTAGAACACGTTTGAATATTCCGAAATATTCAAATTCCAAATATCTTTTTTTTGCCATTCTAATATGTTTTTCAATTGAATTCATTGAGAGCCGCCACACGACAGAGGATTCCAGAACATTTCACGGAATTCCGCGAGGATTGAGGACGCCAGGGCGAATTTGAGAGGGCACATGTTGCGACGTTCTTTATTGATATAAATTTAGAACAGATGAGGCCGACACACTTGAGGGACTTAAGCGTGTGCGTTCAGCAAAATGATCTCCCAGTCACAGACACACACATACTTTTGCGATAATGAAGTGAGCTACAACCTGGCTTCCGTAACAAAAAACCCCCCAAAACAACAACAATATGAGACTTGATATAAATATACATGAGTTTGCAGCAATTAAAAATTTGTCCGAATTGCATTTGAGGAGCACAATGACACCAGCAGCAGCGCAGCTACGGGCGATCTATTGGAATGGAGATGTAATTTCTTCACGAGGCAGTGCATTGGTCTTTTTCTGACTTTATTGCTTTGCTAATTAAACTTTTTTTCCGCCTCACACCCAAACGGAGCAACTAATACCGCTCTAGTGAGAACGTGTCTCCACATAAACCTCATACCCCCCTTTTCCCAAAACAACCTCAGCTTGTTGAAGGCCGTCGTAAAGTTATTCATCAATACTGGCGCAGCTTGCTGGGTGGAAAATAATTAGAAACACTTCGACAAAACTAATCTTCATGCCGTATACATGTTGTTGTTATCTTTTAATTTATGGGCGGCTGAGAAAAGGCAATAATGCATTCATTTTATCAAAGCTCCCCAAAGGAAAGCAGACGTAGAGGGAGCGAGAGAGACTCTTCTTGGCTTTCACCCACTCTTTCTACCTCTTCTCGTTCTCTCTCCCTCTTTAACGAGCAGGATGTCAGATGATTAGCATGCTAAATGGCTCATCAAGGGCTGCTAAAGTCGCCGCAGTATCTGCCTCGTAAAGGCTCGTAAAACAAAGAGCTGCTGATATTCAAACCCTCGCCTGCACGCCTACGTCTTTCTGCTGCAGACTTACGAACTTCAATGTCAGTCTGGCTTCCATTGTTTTCTAAGCTAATAAACAAAATAGAAGACGACCGGCTCAGGGCGCAGTTATGATTTTTAAAAACGTCAAGGTGTTTGGGTTCAAATGAAAGTTTATCACATAGCCGGTCGTAGTTTTTTAGCTGAATGTAAAAAAGATACTTTTAAAATAAAATGATAATTAAAATCACATTTGTGTCTTCACAAGCTCATTTTAAATATCTCAGTACTAATATTCCATGTAGTTTCTCAAATATTATGAGGGCATAAAAGGTTAATACAGATGGATTTTACCATTTCAACCATTTAAATGTCAACTATACTTGAAAGCAGACGACGGACGAATTTGGAAGAAATTAGGTTTACTAAAAGGATAACAGTTTTTAAAAGTACATCAACAGAAATGTACTGCTTTCGCCAGTGGATGCTCTCCAGGGCAGCAGGGGGCGCTGCACCACGTACAACGCTCACATACAATGATGGCCACTACTAAATATAAACTTCCACTGCTTCGAAACTAAGGCATTATTGTCTCTTTTCATGAAGAAAAGTGCGTTTTGTACTGATTACATTGTTTGGCTGTTGTTCATTTAAATAAAAATCGACCTAATATGGTTTTTAGGCGTGCCCCAAATGACACATTACTATGCACTTATAAACTACGTATACCTAACCATGTAGTGTATGGATTTTATAAGGTTATTTTGTCATTCAACATTGAAGTCTGATGGAGGAGGGGGAGGGGCTGCACGGTCCAACACTCCACACTGTTTTTGTGTGCGTGTGTGTGGGTATTCCCTACGTTATGGGGACCAAATGTTCTTATGGGGACATTTTTTTGGTCCCCATGAGGAAATAAGCTTATAAATCATACAGAATTATCTTTTTTGAAAATCGAAAATAGCAGAACATTTTCTGTGATGGGTAGGTTTAGGGGTAGGGGGACAGAATATACAGTTTGTACAGTATAAAAACCATTACGCCTATGGAATGTCCCCATAAAACATGAAAACACAACATGTGTGTATGTGTGTGGACGGGTATTCCCTACGTTATGGGGACCAAATGTCTCCTCAGGTGTAGTAAAACTAGTCGATTTTGATCTTATGGGGACATTTTGTTGGTCCCTATAAGGAAACAAGCTTATAAATCATACAGAATTATCTTTTTTGAACATCTAAAATAGCAGAACATTTTGTGTGATGGGTAGGTTTAGGTGTAGGGGTAGTGTATGGGGACAGAATGTACAGTTTGTACAGTATAAAAACCATTACGCCTATGGAATGTCCCCATAAACCATGAAAACACAACATGTGTGTATGTGTTAACCAAGTCCATCATCCGGGTATTTTAAGTGCACTATTTCCTTTTCAGTCTGGACGCACTACTCACACTATTCATCCGAAAAAAACGCCATAGTGCGTAAGTATGTGAATTAAGACGCAGCTTTAGTTGTTTATGCATATGTGAAATATATTTCTAAAGTAACTCGCATGTGTGAAGACAACAAATTGAAACTAGATGGTATCCGAAATTAGACAGCATGTGCATGTTTGACTACATCTGTGAATTTTTCTGTGCATTAAACATTTTTTGATGAATGCAAGATCGAATTAGGTTTCAATAAAACATTTTTTGAGGTGAGATAGGAACTCATAACTTCGATTATGTAGATTAAGCATTTGATTCTAATTAAAATGTGGGAAAGATTATATCTGAAGACTAAAGGGAACAAATTAAATTATACAGTAGAGTCTAAAAAAAAAATAGTTTGACTGACATACGGATAGTTGGATAGATAGACAGACGGACAAACAGATGGATAAGCAATAGAAAATGTTGTATTAAATTAAAAAAAACCAAAACAGTTTCAGACCCCAAACTCTCTGCGAGTCTGGCGATATATCCTGACCCAGATCAGCTTCCCCCCTCTGCTGGACCTGAATGGTATGAGAGCAGAGACACTGTGCCTGTGTGTGTGTGTGTGTGTGTGTGTGTGTGTGTGTGTGTGTGTGAGGCACATGGCACATTCAGAACCCGTCTGCCTGCTTCCTCTGAATGTCTGACCTTCAGACATAGTGGGGAAAAAAAAAAAAAAATTCACTTTCACTTGGGCTGGACTTCTGCACTGTTTTGGCTGTTTTCTGAGGGAGCAAAACATTGAAGAGAAATAAATTTAATCTCTAGAAATTTAAGCACAGGTATATGCTGCAAATAAATAGATGCTCATGGAAGAAAAAAAAAAATAGGGATGAGAAAAGTAAGAGAACAGTGTCTCTTTCCAGCTATCTCTCTCATTAGTGATGTCTAGATTTGCCATGCCTGCTTAAGCGGTACCGCACCATCCCCTAAACATCTCTCTCCGCCTTTACACACACACACACACACACAATGCACTTCGCTGTCAGACTTTGTTTCTGGCTTTTCACCGTCTCCGTTTCCTCCAAACATTTACTAATTTTGTCATTCACTGCAGCGAGTCGACCAGAAAAACAACAGACGCCAAAGAAACGTAAAGACACGTCTGTCGTCTTTAATACTATGAGATGAAGGTGAGGTGGACAGAAAGACAATTAAGTTGTTTGTACCATTATTAGATTACATCGGCTAGTTTTTATTTGAGTCGACAAGAAAAACAAACACATTAAATGAAGCAGAGCAACTAAAACATTAGCAAGAACATCAATACGACAACTTGAATGTACTGCATTCACAACTCTGCCCTTACTCCATGCCTTACTCCAGTGAGATATAGGAGAGTTTCTTCAACCACGGGCTCTTTGGGCCGAGATATTCTACTCACAAGTGACTCGTTTTGTTATTGTTACTAAAAGAAAAATCATTGAAAAAAACGCATCAATTAAAATGGAGCTGAAATCAAATTAAAGCTAATTATATTATTAATTTTTAATATTATTAAATTATATATATATATATATATATATATTAAAATCACTTTAAATATATATAAAACCAATTAAAATAATCATAAATATGAAAAATAAATATTATAATACTATATAAATAGTACTTTTCATCACTTGTCACATACTGCATATTATCCTATATATCTTATATTCATATATGGTAGTGTATAATATTATATTACATTACATTATAACATTTTACATTGTCATTGATACATATATTTACTGTAGTAATAACTAGAAATTATGCATAATTACATGCAATATAAAACAAATTAAAAAATCATAAATATGAAAAATAAATATTATAATACTATATAAATAGTACTTTTCTTCACTTGTCACATACTGAATATTATCCTATTTATCTTATATTCATATATGGTATTGTATAATATTATATTATATTGCATTATAACATTTTACATTGTCACATATATTGACTGTAGTAATAACTAGAAATTATGCATAATTACATGCAATATAAAACAAATTAAAAAATCATAAATATGAAAAATAAATATTATAATACTATATAAATAGTACTTTTCTTCACTTGTCACACACTAAATATTATCCTATTTATCTTATATTCATATATGGTAGTGTATAATATTATATTACATTACTTTATAACATTTTACATTGTCATTGTTACATATATTTACTGAATTAATAACTAGAAATTATGCATAATTACATTCAATATAAAACATATTAAAATAATCATAAATATAAAAAATAAATATTATAATACTATATAAATAGTACTTTTCTTCACTTGTCACATACTGCATATTATCCTATTTATCTTATATTCATTTATGGTAGTGTATAATATTACATTATAACATTTTACATTGTCACATATATTTACTGTATTAATAACTAGAAATTATGCATAATTACATGCAATATAAAACATATTAAAATAATCATAAATATAAAAAATAAATATTATAATACTATATAAATAGTACTTTTCTTCACTTGTCACATACTGCATATTATCCTATATATCTTATATTCATTTATGGTAGTGTATAATATTATATTATAACATTTTACATTGTCACATATATTTACTGTATTAATAACTAGAAATTATGCATAATTACATGCAATATAAAACATATTAAAATAATCATAAATATGAAAAATAAATATTATAATACTATATAAATACTGACACCTTAAAATAAAGTGTAACCTTATAATATTATTAGAAATTGACTGAAACTGAAAGATTTTAATGTTTTTTTCAAACAATAAATATTGAAATAGTTTACTTCATTGTTTTAGATTTGTATAGTTCAGATTAGCAAAAAAAAAAAAAAAAAAGTCAGTTCTAATTGTAATGTATCCCAGCAACTTCAGTTGAAAATCTATATTAAACAGTTCATACGGTTGTTTTTTCCAGAACGTAATATGTGGGATATTATAAAACAAATCACAGGTTTTTCACTCTGACTCACCTGCTATATGATGCGAGAGGCCCACAATGTTGGTGAAAAATATGCAAGGAAAAGCAGCTAAACCAGATTTAAATGGCATCCTTATGCTTAAAAATATATTGTTAACACATAAATTATGAAGAAAATATTTTTTTTATTTTCCTCAATCACTCGCAAATAACTTTGGACCCGTATTATTTAATAACACTTATAAATGTGGTAAATATTTTTTGCATTCTTCCATTTTCTCATGTGGATTTAATGAAATAAGGATTTGCAAAGGGAAGCACCATAAACCTTGTAGCTGAATGTCCCTTCTTTTAGTGACAACACGGAAAGTCACCTCAGATCAGAGTTAAATTTCATTGGGATGGGGAGATGTGGGGGGGGGGGGGGTGACTGTACTGTTTTTATGGATCTCAGTATTGGGCAGTTAAACAGGTCGCTAACCCACTCGCTCCGCACCACATTCGCAGCAGACTGGAGTCATGCTGTAATCTTAATTTATGTGGGACGGTGACCTTGCTGCAGTTCGTTGATAGTCAAAGCAATAACACACCATCAAGATGAGCTGATTCAAATGCGACAACAACTGCGCTCCTTGGGCTTGTAACATGTAGGTTGCCGGTTCGACTCCCACGCGTGTGTGTGCACTTGGATGGGATAAATGCATGGCACAAATTTCATGTATGGGTCCCCATACTTGACAATACGCCACGACTTTAACGCACAACATTAAAGGTGACGAACATGTCGTGACAAGTTATTACATCATTTTGAAGCACAATGCGTAAAAATGTGTAAAAACCTCCAAATGGACGCCGCAGTGGGACTCCTCTCTAACAGTCATGATCAAAAGAGTCAAACAAACTGTAACGGGATCGTAAAAATAGAGGTGGAAAGAGACAATATGTCATTCTCCTGCTGTCACGGATCTGGGTCTATTTCAAACCTCAGCAGGGCCACTGATGGAGTCGACTAAAGTCGGCTGGGCTAAGAGAGAGCACATAAATAAATCTCAACTGCACCACAGAACTGCTCTTGACTACAGTCAATGTATAAAGAGCATTTATATTTTTTAGATATTCACACGATACAAAAATGACATTGGGATCAATGGGAATGACACTACTGTTCTTTTATAAGAGTTTTTTATAGTTGTTTAGACCCCAGACATAGCGCCTATTTGAAAATTTGTCAATTCGTCTCCAGGCCGTCAGTGACCGTTCAGAGCTCATGTACCCGCTGAGAACAGTGTCATCTGGGCCATTTATAGTGTTTAAACATGAGCTATAATTCGTTTTGGGTATATCAAATAAGCATTCGTTGGTCTTTTTAATCTATTACCGTAATTTCCGGACTATTGAGCGCACCTGAATATAAGCCGCACCCACTGAATTTAAAAAAAAATATTATTTTGAACATAAATAAGCCGCACACGTCTACAAGCCGCAGGTGTCTACAGGTACATTGAAACAAATGAACTTTACACAGGCTTTAATTAACCTCTAAAATCCTCAAACTTCATCGCGGTGGTGATTGTTTTTGGATCTGCACAGCTGAAACATCTCAACGCCGTGAATGTTCGTTCACATTCTGTCACGTGCTCAGTTTTTTGGCGGCATGTTCACTGTTTAGATTGAATCGAGCACGCTCAAATTTCCCGTCATTCTGATTACGGTCGTCATTTTGTCACCCTCATCATGACAAAGACACGGAGAAATGCATATGACGCTGCTCTCGAGTTGATCTGGCTGTTGGAAAAGGAAATAGAGCTTCATGAGTCGATGATGAGACGCTGGAAACAGCAGCGTGAGGAATTGACTCGGCGCTAAAAGACAACTAAGGGGCCGTTCGCATATCGCGTCTTTTGCACGTCAGTCTGATCGACAGCACAGCGGCAGCCGGCAGGCCAGAATGACCATCAGGCCACCGGGAAATATCCCGGTGCTCCCGATGGCCAGTCCGCCCCTGGCTGATTTACATTTACATAGTTTAGTTTCCTCTAAGAAATAAATCCTGAACCATTCTGAAATGTTGTATTAAATACAAAAAATTATTTCTCATGGAGGTTCATTCTAACAAAACGCACCAGAAACAGCTTTTACACCAACTAAACGAACCATAATCCGTGCAAAGAGGTCTAAAGTGAAAACTACCATAAATTACAGTAACTAGCATTGTTCTTGCTCTCTCAGGGCTGACATTGCAAAACGTTTAGTGGATAGATAATACAGTATAACACTGCAAGCATCAATACATCCAGTGAAACATATGGCATATTGGAGCGCTGCTGACGCTTAAAGACAGAGCTGATCTGTGCTCGTGACGTGGAGACAATTAACCGGCTCTCATTTACACCACCTGAGAAGAACACATATGCCGAACTGTCTCCAAAATTTTAATGCTGTTACCCGAAAAAAAAAAAAAAAGAATAAATGAATACAAATGAAATCATATTTTGTTTTAATTTAGTACCGCAAACAAATCATAGACGTTTGCTAAATTGCATAATTAAGTCAAGTGCACACTAACCAAAACAGAGCAAATGAGGATGAAAACAACTTATCTGGACCAAACGACAAAACAATTAGCGTGGGTAGCAGATAACGGCTTATACGTTAAAAAACATCAGCGATATTTGAGGGACGCCACTTAGACAAAAAATATGAAACCCTTCCTGCGCCGCTGTTGCTAATTTGTAAACATGTTCAACACCACGGCAAACTACAAAAGTAATGAAATAATTACAAAGGCTGGATCATTTCATGCAGCCAAGAAGACTAATTGTACATTTTCAAGGTAACGCAAGCCTAACAGTATCTCCAAAGTGTGATATTACATTTTATGCTCCAAGAGACAAAGGGAAGGAGGATGAAAAAAAAAAAGCATGTGTGATGTGTCTTTTTGAACAATCTGGTTCCTCACATCACATTAAGAGTGTGATTTATGTGATAATACAGGAATGCCTTCCGGGAGAGAGTGGGAGCTCAAAATGACACCTGCCTGGGATGATTAGACCCTTCATCCACACACACACACACACACACACACACACACGCTATAGGCCCTTTAATGCAGCTCAACCTATTTTCTCCACAAAGGCAATAAAGGCCATAAATAATCCAGTCCTCATCCACTGTCGGAAAGTGAGAGTGTGTAAACCGGAGGAAAGACATCTTCCGTATGCCGGGCGATCTTAGAGACCGCTTCACTCACTATTTTATAGCATCTGCACATATTTGCCCAGAATTTCGCCTGTAGTCTCTGTCATTAGGCACTTACTGTATGAATGAGCTCAACCTGGGAGCTGGTTCAGCAGTTTCAGCGTTTCTCTTAAAGTAAAGTGCTTCATCTTCAAAAACAACAAACAAACAAACAAACAAACACAAAGTATGGTGCTACATCTGGAAAAAATAATCACCTTTTCGGAGTTGCTCACTGATGGAAACAGAAACTCTGACCATGTGACGAAATTGGGTTTTGAGTAGTAGTAATTATATATATATATATCATAATTACTTACATGTATTAGTTTTTGCATTTGGACAAATATATTATTATTATTATTATTATTATTAAAGACTCCTTTTTTCCCTTTAAATATGATTTAATCAAAGAGTGTAATTGAATGTATATGGGCTCTAAATGTGCTCTAAAATACCTCTCCACCTGAAAAAGCAAACGCAAGTGCTTATATTGATTTTTTTAAACTCAAAAAATAATGACTTAGCACAAGTATCCAGTGTATCAGCAGATAACATAACATACTAATATACAAACTCCTTTCTTTATATCACTAAAGTGCTTACAGAAGATCACATCCACACATCTTCACTTGCAGGTCAAGAAGCTGTCAATCAAAAACTCAGTAGCCAATGAGAACACACCACTGCCAGCCCCGCCCCCACGAGAGATTTGTGCTAGAATGGCGAACGAAAACCCAGGGTTTGTAAATGAAAACATCAGAAGCATAAATGAAAACTCTGGAAACGCATTTGTAAGTACAGATCAGCGAAGGAAAGAGGAGAAAATGAAGAAAAAAAAATTTAATTTTCATTCGTTTCTTAAAACGTTACTACAATTTTTAACTGGCACAAAATAAATTCCATATAACCAGCCCATTCATTCAGAATACGCTTGGGAACCATTTACACCACACATTTATTAATATATATTTTTGATACTTGTATGTAGAGATTATGCCGTTTAGCCTTTTATTATATCAATCATTTCACATTTTAAAAGCTATGATGATCTAAATGATGATTGAAATGATCATAAAGTACTGTATATTAATATTAAATGTGTGAAAATGATTTCAATTATCAACTGAAGAACAGTATACAATGAGACGGCAATGCCAACGAAGAGCTTAATATTAAATAATTAGACATAACATGTAAATATCCCATTTCCAGTCTTGCCGTAATTGTAAAATCAGGCAAAAACTGTGTGAATGTAGGATTCATTTTGTTCCAGAAACATTTAAGAATCAGTGGTGGAAGTGACACTGCAGTGCGTACATGACAAAAATGTGATGCATATGTCTATTTTTGGTCAAAACAAAAGGTGCTATTTGTTTTGTTGTTTGTTTGTTTGTTTGTGCTATAAGTCTCTCTATGTCTAATAAGTTCCTTTGAGAAAGACTGCTCACCTATTAAGTGCTAAGAGGGCATATTCAGTGTCACATACGAGAAATAAATAAAAGCCTTGGTATTGAATTCCTCATTAGAAGCTGTAGATTTTTTTAAAAAAAAAGAAAAAAGAAAAAAGTGCTTTCCTTAGCAGGCAAAAATGTTGCTGGAAATGCAAGACCGAGTGTCATTTAACACGGTTTCATTCAGTAATGAATGACTGTGTTTAGAGGTCCTAATTAAATGTTTTAACTGAAATAGACTTTCATTCGGTCTATTCATTTTCGTTACAGTGGAAACATTTTCTGTAGAGAAATAGCTAATCATTTTAAAGCATATATATATATATTGCAATGTAATTTTTTTCTCTCTCATCCAAGGTGTTTTATATTCTCAGATACTGTAATGAATATACTCTCACATAACTTGATCATATTTAATCAAATCTGCATTTTCTCACCCAGTTCCTCTAAAGCCTTTAGACACTCACAGCTGCGAAGAAAAACACAATTTCATAGTTATGAATCCCTCCAAGTACATCCATTACAGATATCAAGCTACGACTTCCTCCCCATTATATTGACTGTGGGCCATTGGCCTGTTCACTCTGAGCTTTTAATCCATTTCCCGAATCAAGTTACTAAATACACACATTATCGTCAGACAAAGGTTATTGATTAAAGTGGACGGGCGTTCGTCATCCGAAATAGAAGGACACTCTCTTCATGCTCTGTATAATTACCTTTTTCTCTCTAATTGAGGCAACAGATAGAAAATATGCCGAACAAAGCAGAGAATCAATATTAGAGCGGTTAAAACAAGTTTTAGCTCAATTTGGTGCCGGAACAGGAAAAAGGAGGGATTAGCAGAATTGTGGCGGAAACATGAGAGGGGAAAGAGGATGAAGGCATGCGTTACGCTGCAAGTCAGCAGATATCTCTTAGTTTTACAGAGTGCAGACAAAGAGGACCCACAGAAAATCCAATCGGGTTTCCTGAATATTTTTAAATAATTTTTGTTTTTTTGAGAAATTAATACTTTTATTCAGCAAGGGGTGCATTCAACAAATATATATATTATATATATATATATATATATATATATATATATATATATAAAATCTCCTAGGAATTCTAAGGTTTTTTTTTTCTGCCATTTTTGTCAGAATTGAGTTATTCACATATTCTTATTCTGTGACAACAGCGGGACAACTTATTTACGTCATGTGATGTTTCTTTTTTGAACTTGTGTACAGTTTGGGACTTTTTTTAGACAACAAATTTGAACTCAGACTTGGCTCCATAATAAGTCCCTCCAGAAAAACGTGATTATGTGATCGCTTGATTTCATGCATAATCACACAGTAATGAATTACTGTAAAAATTACAGCATTATTTTACAGCCGCTGGCTGTTTTTTTTAATAATACGGCATATTGCTGTAAACTGCAATGCATTCTGGGGTCACGTGTATTGCGTACAGAATATTGCTGTAAATTGACCCTTCGTAATTAAAAAAATACAGTTATTTACTGTAATCAGAGAATACAGGGAAATTCTGTAAATTTAATTACAGTAACACTACTGTATATTTTTACAACCCTGCTGCCAGTATTATACTGTAAAATTTACAGTAATTTTTTAACAGTGCAGCCAAATTTTTTTTCAAATATGCCGCACTTTCGCCGCATAAATTGCCGATTTCATCGAGCAAAATATGCGGGGCTGGCATGATTTCATAATCCCTGTATTTTCGTTGCAATAAAGTCTCCTATATCTTAGCAGAAAGTTGAAAAATGTTGCGTTTACTTCACACAAGTAAAGCGCCATTATTTTCCCTCTATTGCCATGGGAACCTTATGAAGTGACGTAATGACGCGACGTGAACGTCATCTGCAAACCCCGCGGTGAAACCATGATGAAGCACGATGATCATTCTCATTTGACAACAAAAATAAGAGCGAAGCAGTTTCCCGGTGTGTCACATGACAGTGGGGGCGAATTATTCTGCGTGTCGAACCGCAGACGACGCTGTATATTAGTAGAGTGTGAAATAATTCACGTTGGAAGCACTTGATTTAACAGAAGATGTGTGTTTTGTAGAGCTACCTCTAAAACAGAAAGCACACATTTTATTTTATTTTTATATTTTATTTATTCATTTTTACAGAAGTTGTTGAATATTCCTTTTGTGAAGCGACAGAACTTGTTTGACTCAGCGTTTTGTAAGTCGTGTGTTCATGAAGCTCTGAAATAAATCAGAAGGAGAACTTCAATATTCAGTGATTCAGTATCTTGAAGTGATCAGAAGTGACTCTTGACATGAAGGCAGAGGCTGTTGGGGAATCACCTCGTTTTCCTCTTTATCATCAAACCGCCGTTTTTGCAAGTTCCCGCAATTTTAGTGCATAAAATATCCCGCATATTCCATCGCATTTTTTTTAAGAAAACATATAAATCAAGGATTTTTGCCCGCGACAATCACAAAAAAAAAAAACTGTGTTTTTCAGTGTTTTGCCAATCAGCACTTTGAATTCACAAACGAGAACCAATCAGGATCAGCTTTCTCTGTCATGTCGCCGGACTGCTCCTTGACAGCAGAAAACAGCCCAGAAAACGTTAAAAGGACCGTTTACATGAGATTTTATCTAATCCGATATGTGCTGGTAATTTCATGACATGCGATTGATTGTCGCCTTTTATTCCCGTCCACATGGAGTTCCATTATTTCTTATGCGTGCTATTTTTATGTAAAGTGTTGCTCGAGCAACAACGTGAGCTTGTAACTCATTACCGCTGGAAGGTATGAGGAAAAGACGGACGCAGGAAGCTGACCTTTTTGGTGGCTGTGCATTTCCAAGGAGCATCTCAATACTACCTCTCTCTCCTCCGGAAAGCAGAAGCGTGTGGATGAAGGTCCGTAGTAATGACACACGGAGTTCCTTCAGTGTATTTAATAAATGTGTTGTTTAAGGTTTTTCTCCAGGTTGATTTCGCCGCCGTCATTTTGCATTCTGACGTTTACATGGCAGAGTTTTTATTTTGTTCGGTATTTTGTTCGGTCCCTCTCCAACCGATTACATTTTATTCCTATTGAGCTTTTTCATCCAGATTGGACTTTTTAACCGATTACAATGCTCCATGTAAACGCACCTATTGACACTTCGCTTTAGTTACTGTTGCTATGCATGCTCTCACGCCACACATCATGTTCTCACGCAGTGAGAAAAAATACATCGAGGAGCAAAGAGGACACTGACAACACATCGACAGACATATGAAACAGTTTCATATTTAATATATCGTAATTTTTTTAAAGAAGTTTAATCAATAAATAGCGTGTTCTCGTGAAGCGATCATCTCTTCATACTAGTTCATTTATAGCATCAAATAAACATGAATGAACATCAGAAGTGCTTCACATTTTCAGAAGAAGAAGAAAAATATTTCTTGGGTAGTAAATCATCCTATTAGAACGATCTCTGATGACTGGAGTAATTTGATCACAGGAACAAAACATATTGTTTTTTATCAAATAAATGCAGCTTTTGTGATCAGATCAAATTCAATAACATTTAAGATTTGATGTAAAAGATGCTGAATGTTATTTATCCGTGTGTCTCTTTAAAGCATGCGACGCAAGATCTGAAAAACAAAAGATTGTGAAAAAATGTTTAGCTGATTAACACGGCCCAGTTATCACCTTCCCAATCCAGTTCCGATGCCAACTTTTCCATTAGCGTCCGTTCAAAAACAAAGAATTGGGTCAAGCGTCATAGAAAATGCTATTACTTCTTATATTATTGAAGTGTTGTGTGAGTTTATTTATCAGTGTCATTTCCCTGCACTGTACGAACATTTTCGTAATTTTAATGGTAAAAGTTAAAATGCTACAGTTAATTGGTTAGACGTTCTCTTTCTATATACACATGCGTTTTACAGTAAAATACTGTTAAATTTACAGAGAAAAAGAGAGCGTCGTCTTATAATTTATAGCGAAAAACCATAATTTGATTACCTGTGACCAAGTTCAAACCCTGCAGTTTGTTTGTTTTTTACAGTATATGCAGTTCCAGAGTGATCGATCACACAGAAGTTATGGCTTCAAGTATTTTATTAAACCACAAATTCCAATAATTCCATATGTTTACCAAAAGTTCATGAAACGGGCTCAAAACAACACATGGTTTTGCCCCTGAGGCGCTCAACAGCGTTGGTGTGTTGGTGTGTGTGTGTGTGTGTGTGTGTGTCTGGGTTCTTACATGAGAAGAATATCTTGCCCGATAGAGGACAGATGGCAAGCGGACACAAGCTTACCCCTCTCTCCTTTCCCTCCATCTGGATGCTTTTCCAGGTAGGGAGCAAAACACTGCCACAAAAGCAGACCCACATCAAAGAAAGAAACAATATGGCCGCTCATGAAAGGCGGGCAGTGATTTAACTTAAACCACAGTCAAGAGGGGATACTTGCTTCTGTTTCTAAGCCAAGACGGCTGTGCATCAGTGTTTTCAGTCGTACAGAGATGAGAGAATGAAAGGGAGAGGGAAAAGGACAAAGAGAAAGGGAAAAATTATTGCAAAAAGCAACTGAGGCACAAGGGATAAAAAAAGAAAAGAGGAAATGAGCTCAGAAAATATATGCGGAGAAAAGCAAAGGAGAAACAATATGCATATACAAGGATGAGTATTCGGCCTTAGAAGACGCTTTAGGACAAGAGTGGAGGAAAATTACAGTACATTTCACTGTTTGACGTCTGGAACGAAGCACTTTTGATTATCATAAACAAAACTGTTGCATAAACCCAGCATGAGATGATTCATCCCTCTACCTTGAGTCTTAAAGGGACAGTTCACCCAAAAAGGAAAATTCTGCTATTATGTACTCTCTCAGGTCCCCAATGGACACCGTTGACTTTTATAATTGGACAAAACAGCTTCAAATATGTTCTTTTGAGTTTCGCAGAAGAGAGAAAATCATATCACGGCATGAGGGTGAGTAAATTGCGTCAGGATTTACACTGCTTTAAAATCCAGCATTTCTACCTGAAATATGACATTCTCGTCGGCCGGGATGGGAAGGGATAACAAGGGGCAAATTTTACAGGCCGTTCGGGAATTGGAGAGGAAATGTAGCGAGACAGAAATCTAATTTAATACATGTCACAAAAGACGGGTGATGAGACTTCACATTATCTCTCTAACGTGGCATTAATGACATGTGTCACAATATAAGCAATAATGTGAGATTTACCGACGGCAGGCAGATGAGGAGGATGTCAAAACTAAGCCTTCAGATATGCACGGATGTGTTACCTGTCATTTAGCAGATGCGTTTTCAGTGCAATGCACTAATTGCAGAGACTGTCTGATTTAAGCAACCTGGGATTATGGGTTATGCTTGAAGGAAATGGTAAATATTGGCAATATTTAATTATCAGTAGCAGATGCAATGATCTCCAAAATGTCCCATTTTTGAATCAATTTTCGACTGTCAGTTCACCAAAAAATGAAAATTCTGCCATTAGTTACTCACCCGTAAAATCTTCGATCATCTTCAGAACACAAATTAAGATATTTTTGATGAAATCCGATGGTTCAGTGAGTCTCTAGATAATGAACACTTTCAGAAAGACGCTAAAATCACATTTAAAACAACCTTAATAATATTATAAAGCTCCAAAAAAAACTAAATAACGACTTTATTCAACAATATCTAGCGATGGCTGATTTCGAAACACTGCTTTGCGAATCTTTTGTTTCGAATCTGTGCTTCGGATCGCCAAAGTGACGTGATTTCAGTAAACGTGGCTTCGTTACGTCACTCGTGTTCGCAAATAGTTCACGTGACCGAACCACTGATTCAAATCGAAAGATTCGTAAAGCTTCGAAGCAGTGTTTTAAAACCGTCCATCACGAGATATTGTTAAAAAGCCGTTATTTCGTTTTCCGGCGCACAAAAAGTATTCTCGTCTCTTTATAATATTACTGCCCTTCGGACATTACAAAAGATGCTTACATGCTTCCTAGAGGACAAAATAAGTACAATATATCCTTTCCATCCATTTCAAAAAGTTTTCACCTCCCCCTCATCGGTTCTCGCGGGACACGGGAATGAGCCTCACTGGTTCTCGCACATCAAACATCCAGCTTCCGTTTATCATATCTGACGTGTGAGATGATGAATGTTTTACGTAAATAAAAGCTTAAATTCAATCTGTTCATGACATAAAGTGTGAATAAACAGATTAATTCAAATGGATTAGTTTTACAATCTCGTTATGAATTTTTTCAAGCGTCAGAAAGCTCCTTTGGATATAATCTGAGAGGCCGGTGACGCGAGAGATAATGAGCGTCACCTGCGCGCTACACCGGTCTCGTGTCTCTCACGGAGGAGCTCCGGAAGCATAAAAGAGGAGCGACAACAGCGAAGGACGAGAGAGAACCAGGTCTGGATTTTATGTTGTGTTTAATTTTGTTTGTTATATGTTTATGTATTTTATTGATTGTTTATTTTAATATTAAAGTACGTTGAGCGTTCGCCGGTTCCCGCCTCCTTCTTCCCGTACTCATTGAACCCCGTTACACTTAGTCACTGTCATGAGAACATCACAAAGCAATCCAATCTTTATTGGCAACACTTTACGGTAAAGTTCATTAGTGAACATGAACTAATAATGAACTGATCTTTATTAGTGCTTTATTAAAACACATTATTAAAATCGTGTTAATATTAGTTAATGCACTGTGAACTACCATGAACAACTTTATTTTCATTAACTAACATTAACGGAGATTAGTAAATACAGTAACAAATGTGTTGCTCATGGTTAGTTCATGTTAGTTAATACAGTAACTAATGTTTAACTAATGAACCTCATTGAGCCTCTTCATTTGTGTGACGAAGATGAACTAGTGAGTAATTAATGATAAGATTTATCCATTTGGAGTGAACTATCCCATGAAGCGTAATGCTGGAAAGCTCAGTTGTGATCGTACCTTGTTGTACAGAAAATAAGCAATTTCCTCTTTCGGGCATTTTTGGGATCAATGCAGCAACCTTTTCCTTACCAGCTGAGATTTCCTAACCACCACGAATGCCGGGGGTTTCGCGGCTCCATGTCCAATATTGTTCGAAAAAAAAAACGCCAGAGAAATTTCCTCCACCTTCCTTTCCTTTCCAAACGCAGAAGATTCAATCATCACGACTCGAACCATCATTAAAAGGTTCAAAAGCCGAGATCACAGGGAATTATACAGGTACGTCTTCAATTATGGATTATAAGTAACGAGGGAGGATTTTAACGTGACACCGGCGAGCATCAAAAATGCATGCGCCATGTAAGGAATACGAATAGTGTTATGCTTTTTCCTTGAAGTGAGTGAAGTTGGAAAATACAAATGTATTTTTGAGCATGTGTGTTTTCAGTGATGTGCTCCCTTGCTCTCTGTGAAGGCTGAACGTGTCTACAAGAAAAAGTACTTAATGTAAGACACTTTCAGATGTCTAAGTGTCTGTATCTTTTCCTCTTTGAGGCATTGCACTCAGGAGGACTTCTTCAAACTGAGCCAAGTCAGAACAGGCCTGTGTCTTCAACGCAGCGATCGTGACCATTAACCGCCGTGATCGCTGTAACAGAAGCGTTTCCTTGTGTGCTTCGCCAGCCCGTGCCCCAGCGATAATGATCTAAGCGGAGGGCAGGAGGGACTGCTTAACTGATGGTAGCAATCTCCAAACCTGGAGAACAAGCGAAGCCTTTTACCGCCAAGAATAGGAGTATCGGACAGCTGTAGAAAGTGTGTCAACATACAAAGGCGTTTAGGCGTAGCGCAGGGGCACCTTGACTGCTTCTTTCCCCCCGCTTTTGTCCTGTTGAAACAATTATTTTATTATTTTTTTTCTTTCTTCCAGGGAGATTTACCCAACATATCTTGAGAAGCTCTAGAGGTTCTTGACTATTTATAGCAGCAGCGCTGCGTTTGATGAGAATGTGGGCGCATATTCCCAACTCTCTACCAACACTACAAGACAAAAGCTGCATAGCATTAATGGCTTCTGTACTGAATTGTTTTACATACGTGGAATGCAAATGAGACGATGATAAGCGGTCTTTGGCCCCTCCCTAATTAACAACTCCAGAGGCTTCGAAGTGCGACCAAAATGCAGCTGCTTATAGCAACGCAAAAATCTAATTTACGGGTTGTTGAGTTTAGAAATATTTGTATACCATTAAGTGCATGCCATAAGGGAACATTAGTGTAAACTTGGGTTATTTTATTTTACTAAACCTAAAAATGAAACTAAAACCATTAAGTGAAATCAAAGAATTTTTTTTTTTTGCTTGAAATAAAAGTTAACTGAAATTTGTATATAATTTTATATATATATATATATATATATATATATATATATACACACACACACACATGCAGGGTTGGGTAGGTTACTTTTAAAATGTATTTCAATACTAATTACAAAGTACATGCTTTAGAAAGTAATTTGTAACGTATTTCGTTACATTACTCAAGTTTAGTAACTTAATCTAAATACTTTAGAATACTTTGGAATACTAATAAGTGTGAAACAAACACAAAAAAGGTCATTGCAAGTTTTTCTCCCACAATTCTGACATTTTCCCTCAGAATTGTGTGATATAGAGTTGCAATTGTGAGTTATAAAGTCAGAATTATGAGATATAAACTCACAATATTGAGAAAAGTCAGAATTATGAGATATAAACTCACAATATTGAGAAAAGTCAGAATTATGAGATATAAACTCACAATATTGAGAAAAGTCAGAATTATGAGATATAAACTGACAATATTGAGAAAAATCAGAATTATGAGATATAAACTCACAATATTGAGAAAAGTCAGAATTATGAAATATAAACTCACAATATTGAGAAAAGTCAGAATTATGAGATATAAACTCACAATATTGAGAAAAGTCAGAATTATGAGATATAAACTCACAATATTGAGAAAAATCAGAATTATGAAATATAAACTCACAATATTGAGAAAAGCCAGAATTATGAGATATAAACTCACAATATTGAGAAAAGCCAGAATTATGAGATATAAACTCACAATATTGAGAAAAGTCAGAATTATGAGATATAAACTGACAATATTGAGAAAAGTCAGAATTATGAGATATAAACTGATAATATTGAGAAAAATCAGAATTATGAGATATAAACTCACAATATTGAGAAAAGTCAGAATTATGAGATATAAACTGATAATATTGAGAAAAATCAGAATTATGAGATATAAACTCACAATATTGAGAAAAGTCAGAATTATGAGATATAAACTCACAATATTGAGAAAAGTCAGAATTATGAGATATAAACTCACAATATTGAGAAAAGTCAGAATTATGAGATATAAACTCACAATATTGAGAAAAGTCAGAATTATAAGATATAAACTCACAATATTGAGAAAAGTCAGAATTATGAGATATAAACTCACAATATTGAGAAAAGTCAGAATTATGAGATATAAACTCACAATATTGAGAAAAGTCAGAATTATGAGATATAAACTCACAATATTGAGAAAAGTCAGAATTATGAGATATAAACTCAAACTAAATTCACAATTGCAAGAAAAAAAGTTTATATCTCCCAATTCTGACTTTATAACTTGCAATTGTGAGTTTAAATCTTGCAATTCTAAACAAATTCTTCAAAATAAATTCATTTAAAAACTGAAATAAATAAATAAAATTACTTCACATATGACGCTACATTGCAATCTATTCTGACAGTTCCAAAAAAAAAAAAAAGAAATCTTATTATAATTATCATAATCAGACAAATTAATAATTACATAATTTATAACTAGCTTCCTGAATAACACATTCAGTTTAATGGGATAATTCACCCAAAAATAAATGTATGTATGACTTTTTCTTCTCCAGAAATATTTTACCAAAAACTTTTGGTTCCCATTGACTTCCACTGTATACACAAAAAAGACGGAGACATTTCTCAAAACATCTTCCTTTATTATGTTCCACTAAAAGAAGAAGTCATACAGGTTTGGAATAACACGAGGAAGCATAAACGCTCCTTTTGGGTGAACTCTCCCTTTAACGGCACATTCATTTGATGGTAGATCGATGACCACAGCACCGCACATGTACAATCTGATGGGCAAACATCCATGTCTGGGTCCGCATGCTTGTGTAATCACAGTGCAAGCTAAGAGTACTTGTAGCAATGTTAACATCTAAATCTCAGTGCTATCATTGCTTCAAGGTTTTCTTTTCAACAAACACAAACACACACAGAGAGAGAGAGAGAGACTCCACCTGGAATATGGACCGAGAAAAGAGATAAAACCAACAGACTCCACAATACTCACGTTCTCAATTCCATTATTTACCATAGCAATGTTTATTGGGTTGGAAAAAGTATAACTTTAGAAAGCAAAAACAGACAAGCGACACTTTCGGCTACCTCACTATTGCAAGTGCTGACATGAAATTCACGGATCAAGAAGGCCATCTACCTGAGAGTAATTAGAGTTCAACTTCGCTCATAATTGTGTGAACTATATTCGTTGACAGTCAGGCGGTTATCTTCAGACGGGTCGGAGAGCAGTTACTTCTTGCCCATTAGCGATGTTTATTCCAAGCATGCGTTCCTGTCAGATATACCAAATGGGTTTAAGTCTAGTATTGACCTCATTTACCCTGTAGTTGATCCGCTAAATTATTCCGAGGGGCAAAAAGTCGTTTCCACAAGCCATAGGAATGATTTTTCCGTGAGAAATTAAGGTGCGCTATCGACGACGTCCTCAACTGTAGGTAAAGACATAATCCACAGTTTAACGTTATTGTTAAAAATGAGAGAAGAAAATGGAAAATAATCTCCTTTCACAAAAGAGTGAAATTTTAATATCCCATTTAGTGCCATCCACCAGTTTGACATAATGACTCTTCTTTCTATGAAGCGGCCTAAAAGTTTCAGGGATGAATAAAGAAAGATAAAAGAAGTGAAGATCTTTTGATTTTCTTAAATAATCACAAGTGGGAGTTAAATTACTTTCCATAAATGTGTCAAGGTTTTAAAACGCAAAGCTCGGCCCATAAAAAAGAGAAAAATACCTTTAACAGCAGCCAAAACTTTCCCATTAGATGGAAAAATAAAGAAGGAAAAAGAAATCGGGCAACAAAAAGAGAACAATAAAAGGAAAAGTGTGTGGCATTACGTAAAATTGGCCGCTGAAGAGCCCAGGGCTGTTTTAATTCTTTTTGTGCAAGGAGCTTTTTCGCTCCATGAAGCTGAAATGGGAGTCGATATTGTGTTCTAGCAGGGACTCCTGATGTCGTCTTGTATTTGGGAATTGACCTGATTGAAGCCGCTGCACATTTGAATTGCACGTTGAAGGACAGTCTAAAGCCCTATTTACACCAAGTATTAACTCGAGCGATACAATCACATGGTCAACTGAGACCCATCACCACATACACTTGGTATTTGGGTGAATCTCACGTCTCAAAGATTGTCAAGAACAGTTTCATGACTTAGTGTGAAGAGCAGGGCGGGCGAGAGCCGTGAGGGAACGGCGCGAGTGATAATGAGCGTCAGCTGCGTGCTACACCGGTCTCGTGAGAGGACCAGGCCTGGATTTTATGTTGTGTTTAATTTTGTTTGTGAGTTACTTTCGTTTTATTGTTTGTTTATTTTAATATTAAAGTACGTTGAACGTTCGCCGGTTCCCGCCTCCTCCTTGAACCCCGTTACACTTAGTCACTGTCATAAGAACGTCACAAAGCAAAAATCTTGCCATGAAACGAAAGTTGCGACTGACTTCATATCGTGGCATTTACAGACGCACTTTAGCGTGAAACTTGATTTTGTCCATCGGTTATTGATTGGATTGTGAAAAGTGGGTGTTGAATATTTGATTTTGACTGTATTTTCACAGAAATTGCTGGTAAATTTCACAATCAATTTTGTAGAAATGACAAAGAAAAAAACACATTGAATTTAATGTGAAACACTATTTTGATGGTCCACTTCTACTAACTATAAGTAACTTTACAAGTACTTGCCATTGGAGTATTAGTATGTATATTTAATATCTCGTAACACACAACTACATTTTAACTTATTCTATAAACACCTAACACGTCTTCAACAGTCTACTAATAGAGTTAGTTGACATGTAGTTGTAAAGTTACTTATAGTTAGTAGAATTTCTAAAGTGGACAATCGAAATGAAGTGTAACAGTGTTATATTTCTAATCAATTTATGGATTTTCCAGTTTTGCAGTAATTATGTCTCCAAATAGATAGAAAAACAGTCAGAGGTATGAAGATATGATCTTCCTCGAGGAAGTATCGTGTTTTTTGCCATCAGGTTTCGTCTATAGAAGTGTTCATAAGTTTTAAAATGTCAATTTTGAAATTCAAATTCAATTTTAAGTTTAAGAGAAGACCCTGTAATGTTGGATAACAGTTTGGATCTCGCTTGCATGTCTATAAGCACGTTTCCATTTCCCTTGAAATTGCGAATTGAAAATACGCTCAACGGAAACAATTTTCGCAAAAACTCCCTTGTATCTTAAAAAAAGTTTTTCCGCTCGCATGATGTGCTTTTTCAGGCAATTTGAAAAGAATATTTTTCAAAACGGCATTTTTTTTTTGCATTTAGAGGTCACCTGCCAGATGTAAAAGTCGATCCTTAAAGAGGGCGAGGTATGTTTGGACAGAAGATGAGAGTTCTTCATCAATCTCATAAAAGACTACTGGATTCTTGAAGTTATCAAGACCTCCAAGCAAATAAAAGGGAGAAACATCCAGAAACACCTCATACGTAGAAGGGTTTTCCTTTGCCATAAATGCTTGGATATCGCTCGTACGCCTCCTTTGATTAAAAAAATGGCTAGTGCAGAGGTTGGGAAACACATAAACCTACCAACATCCACTGCCATGATTTTTGCAATGACATTGCGAGAGGAAAAAGAGACGTTTTAGTCACATAACATCCGTTAATGGAAACGCTGTCATTTTGCAAAAGTTTTTTGATCGATATTTAAAAAATATTTAGTCTTGCTCAAATCTGTAATGGAGATGTGACATAAGTAGTGTCATCTACTTCAGTGTTCAGTTAACCGAAGATGGATGTTAATACTCTAACCCCAAACCCTGAAGCTTCCTGGGAGAAGAAAGTCTAAGTAAATTCAAACCAATGATGCATAATTACACAGGACTCTTTTTAAAATTTTAAAAAGTACCTACATTTTATATTGTCTGTACTTCATAATTTTGTCCTCACGCGGCGTTTGTAACTGACCGATAACTCAATGTATGATGTACATTGAAAGGCAGTTTCACCATCAATCTGACCACAGTCACTACTGAGCATAACCCCATTCTACAGTCAGTTCAGGTCAAACAAACCACACACTGCTTCCTGTCGCCTCAGGATGTTTATAACCAATTTGCATTTGAGCAGTTGCTGATCTGGCTATACATTTTAGCCCTAGTTTGTGTTGCCTTATTGAAGCTCGAGTTGAACCTACTATGCATCTCAAAATCCAAGTGTAGCTACAGCAAATTTTCAAATCCGAATTATCAGTGCACGCTAAAATGGACTGAAATAATGTTTCATGAAGCATAATGTACCTTCCTCTCCATTAAAAAGCTCTATTATCAAACTGTTTTGTAAACCTTTAACATGTAAAAGCCATGCCAGTAGATAAACCGCCAAACGGCACAAATGTGATAGAATCGTTTATATCACGGCCATGTCAGTGTTGAATCTCCAGCACCACAGCAAAAAAAAAAAAAAAGTTGTGCCTCAATGTGAGTTTACTGGATAGAATGCTTTTAGATAAAAAGACATCTTATCCTGTCCTCATAAGCTGAATGCAAAAAGAAAAAAAAAACAGTAAAGGTTTGTGAAACTTAAATCAGTGAAATTACTGACAACCCAAAATGGGAAGGAAATGCTGGATAAAAACAAAGGAGGAGTATATTTACACCTAGTGCAAATAGCCTACCTTGTTGACAGATGCTATTTACACTGATTGTCTGATTAAGTGAAACAAAGTTACATATTGTAATAACTCCCATTGGTAACAGGATCAGGGGCGTGAAGAGTAATGCGGTGTTATCTTTTGACGAGACTGATCAGAGTTCGAATCCGCCACTTTTTTTTTTTTTTTTTTCATATTTCTACGTGTCCCGATCACTTATCAGCTCGGAGAGAGCGGGCAGTAGTGGAAATAAACTGTCGAAATAAACTGTTTACCGGGTAGGGGTAGAGGGGGATCATTCATTTATGATTTTAACAAATATAAATGTGTACACTGAATATGTTGTTATCATCACAGTGTTTTATTATTTACTACAATACCATATCCTACTAAGTGCAAATAGCATTTAATACCTTTTTTTTTTGCAATTTACACAGCTTAAATATCATTTATTGCCACTGCCTATTTTTTTTATGTATTTAATCATTTGATGTTTCAGAATGATGGTCTTGTCTATGAATAATAATATTAATAATAATAAAAACAGTATTTTTTTCATAAGTAGCTTTTGTAACTTTATTAAAAATCACTAAAATATGGGTAACAATTAACAATAAAGTTCCATTTGTTAACAATAATTAATTATTTAACAAGAAATAGCAATGAAAAAATTACTAAATGAGCGTTATTAAAATCAAAGTTGTATCTAATAATATAATGGACTTGAGTTGAGTGAACTAACTAAAAGTCAGCGTTGTCAAATGAACTAACGTTAACAAGATGAATAAATGCTGTGACAAATGAATGCTCAATTTTAGTTAATATTAGTTAAAGCATTAACTAACGCAACCTTATTTAAAGCGTTCCCGAAATATACTAATACGTATTTGTCAGGTGTTGTGTACATAAGCGCACAATCTCAAAGAAAAACTAAAGGAGTCTTTAATAGTAAATTCCACTAGGAACACGTAGAAGAATCACAAGGAGCTCAGGAAATAACCACAATTAACATAAATAACAGCGAGAGTAATTAAGAACAGAAACAGGTGTGTAGAACTAAACTATCAAGGAGAATAACTAGGGAACGCATGCAAAAACAGGGGAAACAGAACCAAAATACAATGAAACTAAATATGCGTTACAATGTTGTAATTTTTTTTTAAATTTTGTGATTACAGTAGATTACACCCAAGTCTCTAGATGTGGCTCAGGTCCATCCTACGAGATATTTTTTTCCACCAATTTTATTGTCTTCAAGTGAAATTTTATTGTCTAGACCTCCAGAGTCAGCAGGCTATTAATAGACGGTACAAAAAAACACGCAGACATGACATCAGATCACGAAGACGACATTGTTGGTTTGTCCTATCATGCCATTTTTCTTGTTATTAATTTAATGGTTGCGAAGACACAAATGTTAGTTACCGAGGCCATACAATCACTGTGAGAAGAAGCAAATTAAGGTAATTCATTCAAACTGAAAAGGACAGGGGCGGCACTCGTTGCCTGGGACACGCATTCCCACTGGGAGAAAATGAACATGCCATAACTAAGACAAGTATAAGCCGTGGGGTGGTCAGACCGGTACAGCACTAGAGCAGTGGGTGTTTTTTATTTGCGGATTTGTTATGACATGAGTTTACAGCTCTACTAAACACCTCATTTAAAATGTCACAAAGACAAGCTGAATAAAAAGAGAATGCGGAGTTTAATTATTATTGCTATTTTTAGTGGCGCTTTCTATTGCTCATACTGTATGCCGGGATTTAAACGACCTCTGACTACACTGTTAAAAAAATTACTGTAAATTTTACAGTATAATACTGGCAGCAGGGTTTCCAGCCAGTTACAGTAAAATTTACAGCAGTGTTACTGTAATTTAATGTACAGAATTTCCCTGTATTCTCTGATTACAGTAAATAACTGTATTTTTTTAAATTACGAAGTGTCAATTTACAGCAATATTCTGTAAATTTGAGTAAAACCAACATGTGACCCCAGAATGCATTGCAGTTTACAGCAATATGCTGTATTATTAAAAAAAACAGCCAGCGGCTGTAAAATAATGCTGTAATTTTTACAGTAATTCATTACCACTGTTAAAAAATTACTGTAAATTTTACAGTATAATACTGACAGAAGGGTTGCCAGCCGCCAGTTACTGTAAAATTTACAGCAGTGTTACTGTAATTAAATGTACAGAATTGCCCTGTATTCTCTGATTACAGTAAATAACTGTATTTTTTTAAATTACGAAGTGTCAATTTACAGCAATATTCTGTAAATTTGAGTCAAACCAACATGTGACCCCAGAATGCATTGCAGTTTACAGCAATATGCTGTATTATTAAAAAAACAGCCAGCGGCTGTAAAATAATGCTGTAATTTTTACAGTAATTCATTACACTGTTAAAAAATTACTGTAAATTTTACAGTATAATACTCGCAGCAGGGTTTCCAGTCAGTTACTGTAAAATTTACAGCAGTGTTACTGTAATTAAATGTACAGAATTTCCCTGTATTCTCTGATTACAGTAAATAACTATTTTTTTAAATTACGAAGGGTCAATTTACAGTCTGTAAATTTGAGTCAAACCAACACGTGACCCCAGAATGCATTGCAGTTTACAGCAATATGCTGTATTATTAAAAAACAGCCAGCGAATGTAAAATAATGCTGTAATTTTTACAGTAATTCATTACACTGTTAAAAAATTACTGTAAATTTTACAGTATAATACTGGCAGCAGGGTTTCCAGCCAGTTACTGTAAAATTTACAGCAG